>CM044313.1:3717500-3972500 GCA_024291935.2 Okapia johnstoni | reverse complement strand
GGCAGGTTCTTTACTGCTCAGCCACCTGGGTCTGCATAAACCCTTCCCTCTCAAACAAGAGGCCTCTCCCAGGGGCTCTGGTTCTGTGCCACCTTATTGACATCACCTGAGGTCAAAGGATCTCTCATACCTCTTGGGTGGTTTTGACTTTGCTCCCAGAGCCCTCCTGGGCTTTCAGGTTGAGTGCGTCTCAGCTGCTCCGGACCTGCACCACGTCTGGCCCTTTCTCTGCCCACTTTGGAGCACCGCATCACTCCTTGGTGCTTGCCCCTAGTAGGGCAAGGGTCGGAGACAGTGGAGGAGAAAACAGCACTGGCAAAAGCAGACCCCATGATTTCAAGTGAAGTGTAGGAGGCAGCATGCCTGTGAGAGAAGCAGGGGACCCAGGACCAACCGTCTGGGCTGGAATTTGGGACACCTGTCCCAGAGTCAGCCTCAGGCTCCCCATCATCAAGTGAGCCTGCCCTGGGGTTCAGGCTCTGCATGTCAAAGTGTGTGGAAATGATGACCCAGAGAAGATGCTCAAGATTACACAACACAGATAACAGCAGATCACATCATCCAGATCTTCCTGCTGCCCCATAGAGAGGTTAGGAGAAAGGGCTATGAGGGATGGGGGTGGGTAATGACTCCATGGTCCTGAAGGGCTCATACTCTTCCCAGCGTGAGCCAGCTCTCCTAAAGTTCTCAATGCTGAGACATCCTGCAGAGTTGCCCTGGGAGTGTGTGGCCTATCCTATTACAGGCTGCCTCCCATGTATCCCTGGTCCGTCGTCCAGGGAGCCGTGGGCCCCTGTGAATCACTGGGCACAGTACTGGTACTGGCCTGGGAACCTGGTGCCTCCAGCCAGAAACTCTGACTGTGCTACTTGCTTCTGGGGTCGAGCTGATTTAAACCCACTTTCCATCACGTTTGGGCATCAGAGGGCTTCCCTCGAGGCTCCATTGGTAAAATATGTGCCTGCAATGCAAGAGACCCACGTTCAGTCCCTGGGTATCAGTAGGCAAGAGGAGGGTGATTGTAATACTTTGTGATGCCGGCTAATTTGCTTAATCTCTCTGAGCTTTGTTTTGTTTGTTTTAACTTTCAAATCAGCTTGACTTCACTAGTGTTTATCCCTTTAGGATTTACTGCTTTTTATTATCTACCTGTATCTGTCTGTCCACCAACATAATCTACTTTTTAGACGAACTAGACTTTCTTTGAGCACTAAGACTGTTATTAAAGATAATATTGAAACATTTACCAATTATTAAATAGTCATCACTGAGAAGGTTCGGGAGGCACAAAGATGAATGTAAGGGATACATGATCCATACATTCTAGGAGCTCAGGAGACAGAGAGAAATTAGCTTCTACTTTTTCTTGTTCCTACAGCAGTATCTTCCATATGGTATGTGAGTTTCTCAGTAAATACTTACAAATTGACTGATAAATAAGTCTAATTCCCCTCATGGCAATATGGAATGTTGTGACTTTCAAGTGGAATTAGTGACTGGTAGGCTGCAGTCCCGGAGAAGGCAATGGCACCCCACTCCAGTACTCTTGCCTGGAAAATCCCATGGATGGAGGAGCCTCGTAGGCTATAGTCTATGGGGCCGCAAAGAGTCGGACACGACTGAACGACTTCACTTTCACTTTTCACTTTCATGCATTGGAGAAGGAAATGGCAACCCACTCCAGTGTTCTTGCCTGGAGAATCCCAGGGATGGGGGAGCCTGGTGGGCTGCCGTCTCTGGGGCCACAGAGTCGGACATGACTGACGTGACTTACTTACCAGTAACTGGTAGAGGATTTTTGGTTAAACTTGCTGATGTGAACACGTGGTTTCTTATTGGCTTCTCCCCCAGCATCTTCAAAAATGGCAGTAAAGGATTAAAAAAAAGAAATACCAGTAAACAAAGAGATGAAGAAAAGGGACAACAGCATAGAGAGATGACCACAAATATTAGGAGCTGGACAGCAGATGAAAAAGAGGCAACTGCTTTAAAATAGATAAGCTGAAACTTAAGCTCTTTGTTTGTGTGTGTGTGTTTGTGTGTGTATGTGTGTCATGAAGCAAATAGAAGTCTTGGGTGTCAAGCTACTGTACAAAGCAGGAGACCCCAGGTGAACTCCCTGAGCCTGTCCCCAGAGCCGGCTCTGCAGCTCTGTGCCCTCCCCACCCTACCCTGCCCAGAGGAGGAGGCTGAGACATTGCTCTGAAGGACATGTGAAAATCTGCGTAATAAACAGTGGGTATTCCAGCTCCTCCACAAAGCAGCCATCCATCTGTCCTCCTAGCAGAAAACTTGGAGGTCTGCAGATATGAGCAATAAAGTCAAGCCCCCAGTCCAAGTCAAATCAAGTCAAAATCCAAGTCAAGGGTTTCCCTGGTGGTGCAGTGGATGGGAATCCACCTGTCAGTGCAGGGAATGCGGGTTCGATCTCTGGTCCAGGAAGATTCCACAGACTGCAGAAAAGCTAGACTAGTGCTCCACAACTATTGAGCACCTGCCCCTAGAGCCTGTGTTCTGCAACAAGAGAAGTCAACACCATGAGAAGCCTGCTCACCACAACTGGAGAGTAGACCCCGCACACCACAATTGGAGAAAGCTCATGCATCAGGGGAGACCCAGCAGAGCCAAAGGTAAACAAATATTTATTTTATAAACACATAAATATTTGTAAATAAATAAAGAGTATCTAAAATAAAATTGAAGTCAAATCAAGCCCAGTCCACGCCATGCCCTGTCAGCTGCCATCTGCCACAGATCATCCAGGGATCTGCTCCAGGTGGTCCTCTCCCTGAGGCTTGGGGGAGCCTCAGGCACATGGGCCATCCTCATGCAGAAGGAGCCAGTGTTGTGGGTTCTGCAGTGATTCCTGGAGGTCCCCACGGAAGAGACGTGTGTCTTTTCCTTGTGCATCTCACTGGCCTGAGCATCATGTGGCTGTGGGTAGCTTGAACTTGGGTAGGTAGTGAGATCTTACCACGTGTCTGGAAGGAGAACTGGGATGTCTGTGAGCACCATGGACAGTGGCCTCCCATCTGGTGGCCAGAGGGCCTGTGTCCTCTCTCACTCTCTGTCCTTGAGTAACTTGCTCCCCTGTGTCACCAAGTGATGGCACCAACTTAGCCTCTGGAGCAGTGGTACCTGTGACCAGCCTCGTCATCAAGGGTGATGCTCACGAGTCCCTATTTCAGGTGTAGCGGGGGATAGTATTTTTGACAACTTGCTATGTGGCAAGTCACTTGTCTCCTTTCCACCCACTGGATATATACTCATGGAACAGAAAGAATCACTGCAGTGAACATTCTTGTTCAGAAAGAGGAAGGAGGGGAGTCAGGCAGCAGACCGAGGGGACCCCTAGGCCCTCATGTGTAGGTTCCCTGGTCCTAGAGAGGGCAGTGCTCCTTGATGACTGTCAGTTCCCACCCCTGCCCTCTGTGTCCAGTGGTCCCCTTCTCTGCCTTTTTAAACATCCTATCTTTTTATTATCCTCCTTTGCCTTATGAGAGGTGGGAAGCAAACTTTCTAAACCTATTTCCCATCCACAGATAATAGGCTCTCAGGGGTCATTTCACATTTTAAAGAGTCACAGTCCCAGCTGATAGTATTTTTGACAACATTAAGCTCTCAGAAATGTAGTTAGCTTATAATTTATTTGATCAAAGTCAGCTCCATGTGCAAATAGACACACACAATCATTTTATGGAAGAACTTAAATTTGCTCCATTTATTTGCTCTCTTGCTCTCCTGCCTTTTTCTCTCTCAATTTAATTATAGGTATCTTGGTAAAATCCGATCGGGTTTTGGTGGAAACGCCATTCCTGCAGCTTCCCCACTCAGTCATTTTTTTCATCTGAAAGGATATTCTATATAAGGAACATCTTTGTTCATTGATGACTTTTAGCATTTGGTGGCCATGCTTTTGTGGTTCATACTTCAAGGTTATTTAGAATCATCCTTTAACTTTTTTTTCCCTCATAGACTTTCTCAGTTTTTTCTATTACTGTTTGGGCTTGAGATGGAGCCCCTTTTTCCAACCAAGAAAATCCCCAAGTCTTTTACTCTGTTTCTTTGCATTCCTGCTTGGAGGCCCACATGCTCTCTTCTAGGCTCAGCACTACCTTTTTTGGTCTCCCTAAGGGGCAAGTGGGATCTTGGTTCCCCCACCAGGGATCGAGCTGACAGCCCCTGCAGTGGAAGCATGGAGTCTTAACCGCTGTACCTCCAGGGAAGTCCCCTTGTCAGTACCAAATGCAGCTGCCATCACCACGTACACACTCCTGATAGTCTGGTTCAGCAGAGCTGCAAGGTCGTTAGGGTACTGTGCTAGGGACATCAGGCCAACAGGACGTATCTCTGTCTCTGTGTCTGCATCACATCTGTGTGTAATCTCTCTCTCAGCATATGTCTGTGTAGATGTGTCTATAGCTCTGTCGATGCATGCTGGCCTGAGAACCAGGAGGGCCAATGGCCTACATCTCAGTCCATGTCTGAGTCTGAAGGCAGAAGACCATGTCCCAGCTCTAATACAGTCAGACAGAAAGAAAGAATTCTTCCCTACTCAGCCTTTGAGTCTGCTCAGGACCTCAACAGGGTGGATGGGGCAACACCCCACCCCCTCGCCCCCACCACTGTGTTGGCAAAGGTGTCTGCTTTGCTCAGTCCACGGTTCACGTGTTCATGTCGTCCACAGACACCTGCAGACACTCCGGGATGAAGTTTATCCAAACACTTGGGCGCCCGTGGCCCAGTCACGTTACTTTAATGAATCATTACAGTTGCTTTCTGTTTCTCAGGGTGCCTCTGGGAAGAGTTTTCCATGTTCCCCTTTCCTCTACCCCCGGCACATCTTCCTCTCTTTGAGACCACGCAGCTGATGCCACATATTTTAAGTATTTGATGTGGCAGCCCACCTCCCACCCCCCAGTTCACACGTCAAGTTTTGCATCTCAGGAGAGTACAGGCTAAGCTATAGTAACAGACAATTTTAGAAGCTCAGTGGCTGCTATTAACAAGAGGTTTGTTTCTCACCCACATTAGCTGTTTCTGGTGGATGATCCAGGGTCTCTGTGCTGTAATCCTTGCTTCTGGAGGCCTGCTGCTTGACGTGGCTCGGGGGAGATGCAGGGCCACCTCTGCTCTGTGCTGGGGTCACCATGAGTCATGTGGTCACTGGTAATGAAAAGCCTGCGTGACCCACTTGTGCCCGGAAGGAGAGGACCCACCTGCCTGTGCAGAGCCCAGGCGGCCACTGCATAGGCCCAGCTCACATGCCTGAACCTCCAACCAGCTCTTTAGGGGCTTTCTCTCAACTATGGAAGGAGACCCAAGGGTCCCCAAACACCTGGCAGACACCCCTAACAGGAAAAACAGAGATGAATGCAAAGGAAGCTTTAAGAATAGAACTGGGAGAAAAGAGGCATGCAGGGAGCAGAGGAAACATCAAGAAAGTCCTCCTGTTGATGCCAGGGTGAAGCTGTCGCATCCCTGAAAGAGCAGGATGCCGTGACAAGGAGCAGGCACAAAGAGGGAGGGGCCCTAGGAGTGGAGCCTGTGGTAACAGAACTTTCATATTCTGTGGAGGAGTTTGCAGGAAAAGTCAATAAAAGGGAACAAAACCTCCTGTCAGATGTGGAAGAGAAAAGATGTGGGTCCATCCGAAAAGCCTGTCCTTCAATTAATAGGCGTAGTGGAGAGAAGATAGTTTTCGAAGAAATATTGCCAGGAATATCCTGGAACTGAAGGCAGTTCTATTCCTTATTGAGTGGCAGGGGATGACATGGTTGGGTGGCACCACTGACTCATCGGAGATGAGTTTGAGCAAACTCTGGGAGATGGTGAAGGACAGGCAAGCCTGGCATGCTGCAGTCCATGGGGTCGCAAAGAGTTGGACATGACTTAGCAACTGAATAACTACAACAAAACATTTCCAATTCAATGAAAGCAAGGAGGTCCACCCCAAAGCACATCACTGTCCGTGTTCAGGATCCTCGAGATAAGAAAAGCTCCTGAGGTCCTCCTGGGAAGAGGGGCAGTGATGAACAGGAGGAGAACCAGGGTTTGGGCCAGGGTGGTGCTGGTCTTGCCACAGCAACTTGAAAACTAGAGTAAATCGGTGGATAAAGACCTGGGGTCCAGGAACTGTAGGGTGGAAGTCAAAGGTTTTCCTGAAAGGAAGTGCATGGGACTTTGGCTATATGTCCACCTGGTCCAGAGACCTGGCAGCTTGTGGGTGGGAGTGGGGAATAGAGGATGGAGTCCTTGCTGCTCCCTGGTGGGAGGAGAGGACCAGAATTAGCACTGAGGTGGGGGGCAGAGCTGCCTATTTACAGAGGCCTTTTTGTCTTAGAGTAACATGCATATATCCTCTTTTGTTTTTTTAAAAAATCCATAATATAAAAGTGTCTTGTGTAGCAGTGGATTATAAGTCAAAGAAACCACGAGATGGAGTTCTGATTCTGATCGCTAACTCCCCATGTGGCCTTGATCAAGTCATTCAGCCTCTTCTACAATGACTTTATTACTCCTTCATTCACAGAATAAGGCAGCAGGCCTTCCTGATCTTGTCAGTTCTGTCTGGTCCCTGCGTCCTAGAATTCTGGAGGGGTGCATGTCAGCCGCCTTAAACAGTGAGGCCTGGCTTGACCCAGAGTTGCCCTCTCTGTAAGGCCGGTGAGCACTGACCTGAACCTGACTCAGCCTTTCACAAAGGATACCAGCCCTTGGGATGGGGATCCGAACCAGGGCTAGGGTTTTCAGGGGATGGTGACTGGTGTCTGGGGGTGTGTTTAGCTGCCTTTGGCTGTGTACACCGGCTGGAGACTGATTTGGAGGCTCGTTAGCACGCAGTCAAAGCTCTTCTTGCCAGTCTGGCATCATTTTTAAAAAATTTATACATGCAATTGATGGGATTAAGTGCAACTGTGGTTTTCAAAGCAGCTCGTGTGAGGGAGGCTGTGAAATTGTTCTCCTCTGCCTGGTCTCCCGTTTTCACATGCATACGTGCAATTGAGTTGGAAGCTAAAGTGCAGTTTGAAGGTGGGTGTGAGTATCTAACATGGCACCACATTAACCACTTTAAATTTATAAATGTAACTGGAGTGGGATTACCTTGGAATTGAAGAATATGGGAAGGAAAAGATGCACGCTCTTTCTCAGAGATATGCTGCTTTTCCCTTCTTAGTATTACCTAATATAACCCAAATTCACAAAAGCCCTAACTCCTGCAGAGCGGTGGGCTAAGGTTCCCCAGACAGGAACTATGACAACCACCCCCTTACTCTGACACCACCCACCCTGTCTGTCTTTCCTTGTGAATGAGGGGTGCGGCCCACAGGACTTGGAGGCTGTGAATATGGTACCCTTGGAGATGCCCTTGTCCAGAGGATGTTACTTTGCGTTAGTGATGCTCTGGTGGGAATTCAGGGGTTACGTTTTCCATGTCCCACCTGGAGTTATGCATGAACTGGTTTTCTGCAATTAAGTGTTGGGTAGTTAGAGTAGGAAAAAGGAATCCAGAATGGCGGTGGCTAAAAGACAAAGAGGGGAAAAGCCCGCGAAAATAGAACAAAGGAAAGTCCGAGGACTGGAGTGAGGACTCAGATGAAACAAACAGCCCTCCTAACTAGCTAGCTAGCCCAATTTACATAGGACAGGCTCAGGGGGAGGAGAGAAAATGCATAAAAAGAGGAGCCAAAATTGAGCCTCTGGCCTCTCTTCTCTTTGCATCTTTTGGGTCGGCCTGCCCTCATGCCTTATTTTCCTTTGCTTGCCAAATAAAACTGAGCTGTAACACTGGTCCGTCCATCGCTTCAAATTTTTGCTGCTTCGAGACATAACCAGGGAAATTACAAATTCCCCCAACATAAGGAAGCAAGTGCTGTGGACACCTCTACCTGCAGGTGTCAGGAGGAAGGACACCTTGTGACTTCATCCCCACTCTGGGTACCTTGCTTTCTCAGGTGGGGGTCCTATAGGCCGGAGACACTTCTGATTCTTCAGAAGGATGTCCGGACTGGGGCAGGCACTGATGAGGAAGATGGCACCTCCCTAGCCTTCTGGGCATTCAAACAGCGTATTCTAGAAAATTAGAGGATTACTCTATCATTTGTCTTTCTGAGTCCTATGACACTGTCAGAGAATTCTTGAAAAATGTTTCCCCCTTTGGTTTCGACTGGTTCCTTTAGACCCTGGGGTCTTCTGACTGCGTGGTTAGGACATGTCTAGACAATGCCCTGGCTCTGGAAAATTCCGGGGTGAAGACACAGCCTGGCACAGGCTACAGTCCTGCCCGTGCTGACCAAGGGGTGGGGGATGGGCACCACTCCATTGTGTCCGCCATCTAAGCCCCTTTATCATTCATTCTTGTCATTTTCAGAAGTCTTTGAATCAAGACCCGTTTTTCCTTGCTCCCCCACCTAATACATTTGCATGCTCATTGAGGCGAAAAATTACATGATTTCAAGATTGCACTGTGCCCCGTTTTAGGCCCTGAGCCTACTTAGCAGGGCCATCACTTTGCAATTAGACTGGAACTCTCCACCCACATTTAATCCTGTGCTGCTCTGGCATGAGGACAGGCAGCTCGCAGTCCAGGCATCTCTCTGTTCATAGAGAGCTGTCCATGAGGCTTAGACACCCTTCTCTCCCCTGGGACAGGTCCAAGGACATCTGTTGTGTAATTGCACAGGGAATCACGGTAAAGGGCTCACTCAAAGAGTCAGTCAGTTAAACAAGTCATTAAAAATTTTGCTTTAAAGAGTTTAGAAGAAGTTAAGCTGCACTCTTTGGTGAGAAAGTTAGTCTTGCTATTAAAAAACAAACCACACAAACCAGGGGAAATTGTTGACTGCTTTGCCCTGGGCCACGAGTTACCAAAAGTGTGCAGGAACTTCTAAAAGCAAGTAAAAGGCCACAGGATTGAAATTGAGGAATTTAGAGTGAACAGAAAAGATCAATGAGGAAAGAACAGGCCTTCTCCCCACTTTTTTGAAAAAAGAGAAAAGTGTGTTGTAATTCCCGGTGTCAACCAAAAAAATATTCACAACCTAGAAGTTGAGAGTTATGTTTTATTTGGCAGAAATTTTTAGGACTTCAAGCCTGGGAGGCAGCATTTCAAGTAACCCTGAGAGAACTGCTCCGAGTAGGTAAGGAGTAGGTGGAGCCAGGTTATATAGAAGTTTTGCAACAAAGGGTAGGTTGTTTGAATTTTCTTGTTAATTAAAGGAAAATCAGATATCCTTGGTTAAAGAATTTAGCACTTTTCTACTTATGGGAAGATGTAAGAGCCTGGGCTCACTGAAATCATTCCTTTGATATGCACCTCAGCTTATTGTTGTTGTTCGATTGCTGAGTCCTGTCTGACTCTTTTCATCCCCATGGACTGTAGCAAGCCAGGCTTCTCTGTCCTTCACCATTTCCCAGAGTTTGCTCAAACTCATGTCCATTGAGTCAGTGATGCCATCCAGCCATCTCATCCTCTGTCACTGCCTTCTACTCTTGCCCTCAGTTTTCCCCAGCATTAGGGTCTTTTCTAATGAGTCAGCTCTTCACATCAGGTGGCCAAAGTATTGAAGTTTCAGCTTCAGGTGCAGTCCTTCCAATGAATATTCAGGGTTGATTTCCTTTAAGATTGACTGGTTTGATCTTCTTGCAGTCCAAGGGACTCTTGAGGAGTCTTCTCCAGCACCACATTCAAAAGCATCAATTCTTCTGGGGCCAGTATCCTTTGTTTTCAAATCCTGAGTTTCCTCAAGGCTCACCGTGGGGTGTGGCTATGTAGTCGGATGGCTGCTAGATGGCAGGTATTGTTCTCCTTCCTGGGTGCCCTTAGGGCTCACCAGCTTATTTTGGAGGGCTGCAATAGCTGATGACTGTGACATCCATTGTTTACTGATATGGAAGGAAATATTTCTTTTCTCACTGGCTAAGAGAAAGCTTAAGAGAGATCATCCCTAAATATTCACTGGAAGGACTGATGCTGAAGCTGAAGCTCCAGTATTTTGGTCATCAGATGTGAACAGATGACTCATTGGAAAAAGCCACCTGATGCAGGGAAAGATTGAGGGTAGAAGGAGAAGAGGGCGTCAGAGGAAGAGACGGCTGGACGGCATCACCAATGCAATGAACATGAACTTGGGCCAACTCTGGGAGGTGTGGTGAGGGACAGGGAGGCCTGGTGTGCTGCAGTCCATGGGGTCACAAAGAGTCGGACACGACTGGGTGACTGAACAACAGCAAGAGGAATGCAGACTCAGGTACTGCCAGTTCAGAGTCTGTACCCGCCCCCCTCCACAGGGATGCTCAGGGAGCTGGTGGGCAGCTAGTGGCTTGGAGGCTGTTCCCTGCCCCGCCCGCTGGGGAGTGAGGAGGCAGGTCTGCAGCAGAGCCCAACCCCTCGCCTGGTCTTCTGTGGACAGGGCTTCACTGGACCTCGTGCTTTTCTCATCTGTCTATTGTCTTCACCCCCACCCCCGCCAGCCCCTCAGTTGTTTCAAAGTTCCTGCAAATTCGTGCTGACTTGAAGCACAAAGTTCATCAGACAATGAGTCAGAAATTATTATGAGATTTACTCCAGGATGAGAGAAAGCACTCATTGTAAATCTTCCTAAATTAACCTAACTGAAGGGAAGGGTGGGACAAATCATCTGCCTTAGTGGGCTTCATTCATTGAGCATCTTCACCAATTTCCAGTTCATTTAGTGACGGCTGAATGCACCCACAGAGGTGCAGGGCCCTGCCTGGGGGTACTCTTGGGGGAGATGCTGAGAAGAGCCCCACAGACAGGTCCCATGGCCCCCGGAGCCTGCTTTTTCAGAAGCTGGGGGTGGAGATGGTTGGGTCGCAGGCTACTCTCTGCATCAGTGGTAGGTGGTCCCACCCGGAGTGAGCCTGCTTGAAGGGTCAGGGTGTGAGGTGGTTGAGCTGGAGCAGCAGTTGCAGGGCTGGGACCTCTGTCCTTGTGTGCATGGCCGTTTCTGGTCTGAGGAGGTGGGCCTTGACATTTAGCTGACTTTGCTGGGGCTCTGCTTTCCCCCTGCCCTTCTTCGGGCCTCCAGAAGCACTTTACAGGAAACAGTAATACATATGCAAACACATGGGGTGACGTTGAGGTGTGAGCTGTGAAGGAAGGTGACAGGTGGTGGGGTGGTTGGAGGACAGTATTATGGGCAAAGGAAGCTGCCCCTACCCCGGCCCTGAGACCCCCCCTCCCACCCCGGATGCTTAGGGAAGGAGAGGGACCTGGAGTCTGGGGAGCCCGGGGAGGTTAGGACGTGGGGAGGGGGTGAGGGAACTTGGAGGCCACGTGAGGAGTTATTCCAAGGGCCATGGCAGAACACTGAGACTGGGGGCAGGAGGAGTGACATCCCATTGCTTTTTTGGAAGCTCTCTGACTCCCTCATCCACAATGCATTAGCAGGGGTTTGTGGGGACGGGAGGGGAGAAGCAGAGGGGCCAGGTCAGGCCAACCTTGCCTTCCTGGGAGGTCATGGCGGGGTGGCCGCCATGCAGGGATGGCTCCTGGTCACTCCCTGGGGGCTCTGTGTGTCCTGAGTCCCTTAGCTCCACACCATGTGCATGGACACGCCTTCCTGTCGTTGCTGTCTGGGCCGATCAGCTTCAGTAGATGGTGACCACGCCAAGGGCAGGTGACACGGCTGCTGCTGAAGTTAAAAGGACTGGTGGTGCTGTGTGTGAGTGAGTGTATGTGTGTGATTGAGTGTGTGTGTGTGTGTGTGTGTGTGTGAGACCCATCTCACACTGGCTTCCAAAGGCTCAGTGCCTTATTTCTGTGACTGGGACGTTAAGTGCTGGTAATGAGACATAGACGTTCTGGGAAGTCTTTTTTACTCACCCAGCCTTGATGTCCATAGCTGTATAATGCCCATATTGGATCCAAAATGCCCTTTTCAGCTTGGATGAGAACACAGACCCCTGCTTCTGGATGCGCTCAGCATCTGACAGCCCTTGATGGTAGAATTAGGGCCTTACTGGTCGTCATGCAAGTGCCTGCCACTCAGGGTGAAGTCATCTTGGTTCTCCTCTGCAGTTCTTGTCTTATTCATACCACTTATTTGCCCAGAACACCTCTTTCCACTGGCTTCTTTCCCTGGGTCAGTGTGAAGGCAAGTATCAGCCTCATCCAAATAATCATTCATAGCAAATGAATGAAGTCCTACCATGACACTATAGGAAAAAGTGGCCGCCCCGTGGAAGGCAGACCCTGGATGAGGCTGGAGTCCAAGTCAGGGGCAGATTCCTGACCTTGTCCCATCTGGGTGGAAGTGACTGGAGGGCAGTGCCCTTCTTTCTGTCTCTGGCACCGTGCCCACCTTACCTACAGGCACTTAACATCTGTTCACCATTATCCCGGAGACTGACAAATGGTGTGACCCCCTCCTGCCACCCAACATGCAGGAAGGTAATTGCTCTTCGGCCAGGGTCCATTCCAACCACCCCTTGCTTCAGGGATAGAGCTCAGGAAGCTACCCGGCTGCCAGGCACTGCAGGCCCAGGTGAACTGCTGGTGCTGTCCACCGAGCAGCAGTTTCTCAGCAAACACTTCAGACTCTTCATAGGGGTTTTGAAACTGAATCTCAAATTTGAAGTGAGAAGGAAAGCAACAGTTGCTACTCATTTCTCTTGTTTAAGAGAAATTCCTTCTAGTTTGGGGGAGGGGGCAGTTGAGTACAGTGCAGGTGGGCAAGATGATTCCTTAAAGCAAAAAATGATTCCATTGAAATTCAGCCTCCTCCAGCCCCTGGTGTGCTGGGAGCTGCGTGGATGAGACAGAGCCAGAGTGGTAGCAGGCTGGTTGCTGTTGACAAACCAGATGAGTCGGTGAAGGGCTGGCATTCTTCTGGCCTCCTGGTGACTGTGGGCAGGTCACTGATCTCGGGGTGGGGAAAACTGTGACGGGTGCCTGGTGGGGGACACGTGGCCTCTGGTGGGCACAGCCATACTTAGGAGGGATCAACACTCTAGTCTTATTTGGAGGCAATGCTAAGTGTCACTGAGTTGATAGCTACTCAGGGCTGCTTGGAGATGGATGGGAAGGGGTTTGATCTGGACTCACTGAAGGGACGAGAGCCTCCTGTGTGCCAAGGTCTTGGAGATTAGACTGTGGCCCTTGGTGGTGAAGGTTTTTACCTGTTACGATCAGTACATGTTTATTAAGTGCTCATTGTAGGTAGGGCTTCCCAGGGGATGCAGTGGTAAAGAATCCACCTGCCAATGCAGGTTAGATAGCATTACCAACTCAGTGCACATGAATTTTGTGCAAACTCCAGGAGACAGTGGAGGACAGAGGAGCCTGGCGTGCTGCAGTCCATGGGATTGCAGAGAGCTGAAAATGACTTAGCGACTGAACAACTATATTGTATGTCAGGTCTTTTGCTAAGGACACGGGGATAAGACATGACGGACATATCTCAGCTTGAAGAAGCAGTAGGTCTCGACCATGACTGTCATTCCACAGACAGGATGACACCCGTGAATCTTGCTGGAGAGCTTGTCCCAGAGTTTTCTTTGGTGACGAGTAAAGACTAGAACATGTATTCGGGGGGAATCTCTGTGATTATGCCCAGAAACTCGAGTCAAGTAGGAAAACAGGTATCGTGACTTGAGAGGCCAGTGATTAACCCCAGGAACTGGCAGGAGAAGCAGGCTTTGGTGGCAGGGCCCAGACCTTTGCCTTTGTTCGTATGCATCTGGGACCAGGCTCCACCGCAGGATCCAAACTGGCGGGTGAGACCGAGAGCAGATGGAGAGGTGTGTCCTTCTTCTCGGGCCTCGTGCAGCCCTGACAGTGAACAGATGGCCTCGCACAGCCGAGCGAGGCCAAGGTGGGATGCACGACTGGCCCTCCTCGCCTGTCTGTGCCCAGGGCCCAGGAGAGATGGGCAGCGCTGGCTGCGGGGTGAGGTCACTTTATGAGGCTGATCCTCATTGCGGCTGGAGGAGAGGATGGGCTGAGGGTCATCAGGAAGGGGGGCCGTGACGGCTGGCCTCCTGGAGTGGCAGCTGGCAGGCAGCTGTGGGGAGAGCTTGTGTGTGTGTTAACAGCCACAGCAACTGGGCGGTTATTGAATTGCTGTGGATTTTCTAAAAGCAAAGCAAGCATACTAAATTGCCGCAAATTGCCAAGGGCTTTCCTAATGTTCGATAAAAATACTGTGAACGTCTAGGGACTCAGGCTCTGAGTGTGGTTGTAGGAATCTCTAGCTTTGAGAACAAATACCCGGTCGGCTCCTAGGATAAATAAAGGCAGCTTGTGGAGTAATCCTTGCACCAGAGGCTGGGCGTCGCAGATTCGAGGCGGCAGCCCTTCTTCCTTCAGTGTTCGCTCCCATTTGTTTCTGGCAGCCTGGCCTGTGCCTGCCGTGCGTGGGGAGGGATGGTGGTGGGGGACCGCCTGGTGACACAGAGCGGGCCTCCAGTCTGGTGCCGGCAGCTCACCTTCTGGGCCAGAGATGAAAATAAGTGCAACAGGATGGGCTCGTTTCTAGTCTTCCTTACTCACCCCCAGTTTTGTCACCTTTCCCGGTGTCCCCAAGGCTAACCATCTCAGTCCGGGAACAGGAGTCTCTTGCAGAAAGCTGGCCCTGAGGTTTGGACGCAGACCCGTTTGTTTCCTGATTGGAAGTCACATCCCTCCTCGTCCCTGTACCTGGTTTCTTCGGGTTCAACCTAATTGCTTTCTGTCCCTGGGGCTTTGCACTTCTGCTCACTTTCCTCCCTGACTTAGGTCATATTCTGTGGACAGAAATAAACCATAATTTTTTGTCCTGAGGAAGAAAGTTATTGCTCGATTCAGAGGTTTGTGGCCTGCAGCCTTGTACTGAGAAGTACAGAAGAGTTGGGTCTCTGAGAATTAAATTACACCCCAGATTAAAAATCAAAGACATAAGTGTTTAGGGGCCAAATGCACTTTCAGTTAAATCAGTTCAAAGCATCAGAAAAACCGTTAGAAATATTTGAAGAGCGCAGCAGGTGGCTGGGTTTGCATTTCTTAACCTGTGTCATTTGATGTTTTGCTTCCACAGGGAGGGTATGAGGAATTTCATTGCCTCACAGCCGTTCAAGTGCTCAGGAATCCTACACAGTCTTGGTGGTTGGCAACCAAATTTCAAGAGTAGGGGCTCTGCCGCCTGTCTGATAATGGTTAACTGTGGACAGAACCATCACCTTCAAGCCTCAGTGTGCAGTTCTTTGGGTTATGAGAAGATCTCATTGAAAACCACGGGAAACTTGTATAATTTCCAAAGGTGTGTTTTGGAGGTTTGCCCAGGCAAGGGAGACATAGGTGTTGGAGTTTCCATAGAGTCTTGGAGTTTAGGAGAGAAGGCCCAGGACTTTTGGGTTAGAACATGTTTCCCAGATCAACACAAACAGTAGACAGAAAGCAACAGAGAATACAGTTGGCAGAGGAGGAGAGGAAAAGCAGAGGTCAGGAGCCATGTCCTGTGCAGCACAGCCCAGCAGCCCAGCCGTGATGGGACCAGCACCAGGGGTAAGATCGACAGAAAAAGAAGACGACCAGCGATGGGAGAGGAACGGCACATGTTTGCCCTCAAGAATAATTACTGAGCAGTAGTCCCTGTTGTAAGCAGATAGACTTTGTTAGCAGCCTTACAGATTGGTGCTCTAAGGCCCCTCTGATGACCTTTGAGTCCTTAGCCAGGGCTCACTCTCTCCTCCTGGGACAAAGGCCTGAGCCACCATCCTGGCAAAGGACATTCTAGAGGAGGCCTTTTTGAATTATGGCTTTTCTGGGTGAAAGACGAGTCCGAGGATGAAACCTAACTTTCCTAGAATGTGCTCCTCCAGGACTAGGAATCTGCTGCCAGGGCAATATATCCTGAAAGGTAGTCATGGAACTGGGCATATATGTGACCTGCATCTCTCTGAGTGCCAGTTTTCTCATCTATAAAGTTAGGAGTTGGGTATTCTGATCTCTTAGGTTCCTTTCATCCCCTAAATTTCCTGATTCATTCTCTCATGCTCTTTGTCAAATCTTTTTGGGAAATAAATCAAGGGAAGATAGTTGTGCAATGTCCTGTGCACAAACTTTAGAGATGTGTGCCCTTGGAAAAGACCACCCATCCATCCATCCATCCATTGACCATCCATCCTCCATCCATCCATCCATTGACCATCCAACCTCCATCCATCCATCCATCTGTCTGTTGCCCTATCCATTCATCCATGCATTCATCCATCTACCCACCCGCCCATCCATCCATCGAGTTACTAGTACTTTTAATGATTCATTCATATCACCAATAAACATCACTCGGCACTCATGATATAGCCAAATCCATGATATTTTAAGCTCTATGGGGACAAGAACTATGTTCTTTGTGTTGACACTGGATCTCTTCCCCATGCCTAGTAAATCATAAATGCTTAAATATTTGCCAAACGAATGAGAGAAAGATAATACACTTCCCGTTTTATAAAACAACAGAGTGGGGAATGGTTCCACTTTGCTATAATCCATTTCCCTAATTTTGGGCAGTTGTACATATTTGAGTGCTAAATAAATATTTGTTAAAGGACAGAGAAAGAATCTCGGTGCAGCTGCAGTTGTTTGTGTTTATGTGTTCTGGCCATATGCTCATGTACCAGCTCCTCAGGCAGTGTGGCACAGTGAGCAGGGCATGATGGGTCTGGAGTCAGGGGATGTAGATTCTCTTCCTCACTCTTTCCAGCAAGTCATGCCAACTTGGATAAATCATGTAGCCTCTCCGGACCTCTCTGTTCTCATCTGCAAAGTGAAAAGTCTCATTTGGCTCCTTCCAGCGTTAAAGTGCACGATTAGAGCAAGAGAAAAAACAGATGTAGGCAAAGAGTATACCCTTAAAAATGATAACTGTTATTATAGCAAGGGCAGGAGCTTGTCTTCTTCATCACAGTATTAAAGAAAGGGTTGAATATCTTTTGAATATCCAGTAAATGCTTTTGAATCACAATAATAAAATAATTGGGAAGCGTTTACTTAACAGACATTTCATAGGGATCACTACATGACAGTCACTGTTTTACATGCTTCAATAATGAATTTCATCTTCATGATGACTAAATGAGATGGGTACCGGCATTGGCCACACTTTACACGGCAGACAGCTGGGACCTGGAGGGGTGAAGTTAGCTCCCCCTGTGATCACCCCCCTCCAAAGGGAACAGAACCAGCATTTGGAGCCAAGGGCTCAGATGCTCACACCTGTGATGTTGACTGCCCTGTCATGACCCGGCATGTGTGACAATAGTGTTAGATCTCTTGGTGGCTAAAACAGAAGATGAAGCTCAGTTCCTACCACGAGGTGCTCACAGTCTAATTGGGCACATGAAATATTTAGAGAATGAGAGAGTGGGCAATAAAGGCTCAATGGGAGGTGTAGATCACTGCAGAACAGGAAAGCACATCACAGGTACCTTACTTTTATAGAACACGTTATGCCTTCCTGAGTGTGTTCACATCGATCATCTCATTTGCTCCCCATTAAAGCTATCATTATTTATTGAGGGTTTACTATGTGCCAGACACTGGGCTAAGTGCTTCGCTTATATTATCCAACCAAGTCTCATAACAAACCTATTACACAGGCACCAATTCTGTTTCAGTATCACAAACCCAATTCAGTCCGTTCATGTAACAAAAAGCGGAGGGGTGAGGGCTGGCATCGAGCACAGCTGGCTCCAGGGACATGAGCAATGCCTCTGGGATGTGGTCTCTCCCTCCTCCTCCATCCTCCCTTCTGACCCCATTGGCTGTAGTCTGATGAGTTCTTCCCTCAACGGGCCTCAGGCAACCTCGGGCTGAGGTCTTCCTCACTGCAAGTGAGCCCAGCAGAGAGAGGCCTCCCTTCTCAGCATTTCCAACAAAATGTCCTGTAATTGAGCTTGGTGCACGTGGCTGTCCCCAAACTGGACACTGTGGCCAGAGGGATGGTATATGTTGATGGGTCAGACCAGGGTCACAAGACCAGTCCTGTAAGTTTCAGAAGGAATGGACTCCATAGGACCCAGCAAGGAAGGCGAAGGTGATGTTTCTAGGAGAAGGGAGGAAGTATGCTGGGCAGACACAAAGTGAGAATGTAAACAGTGGTTATTTTCTGTATTTTATGGGGAAGCAGGGTCTGAGAGTGCAGTGCTTCAACCAGAGCTGCATGCCTGGAGGAGAGCAGGGTTTGTGTGGCCTGTCCGCTGCTTCCCACCCGACTGTGATGGGAGAAGTGGGGCGCAGACTGGTTGAACGCCTCCTGGTTCTGTCTAGATGGAGAGACCTTCTAGGATTCAGGGGACAGCTCTCCGCACAGCGGCAGCCAACAAAAGTCCCCAGACAGCTGTCTTCCACTGTCTGAGGGAGACTATTCAGGGTACAAATCTGGACAGTTGGCATTGTATTTTCTTTCAAAACCTGCAACTCGGGCTTTTGAACCACAGCTTCTGGTTGAAAAACCCACACGGTCCCTAAATTTGGAGGAGAGACATGAGTGGTTTCCTGTTGGGTGGCTTCTTTCAAAGTAGGTTTTCAAAACGTGGTGGTGGGTGGTGGCTCTGGGCTGTGAGTTAGAGACAGAGACTTTCCGGTGGACACTGCCAATGCCACCATACCTGCCAGTCTTGTGGACTGTGCGTGGCTCTTCCTTTGCTCTGATTTGAGAGGAAGCTGACTTGGTCAAGGGACTGTGGTCAAGAGTAGTCTCAGGGAGAAATCTGCAGGTATTGCTGTGTGGTGGGGCAGCGTGGCTGCAGGTGTGAAACTGTCCGCTGGCTGAAAGTTAGCTCTGGTGTTCAGTGAAGCCATCCATAGGTGGGACCCTTAGGGTAGGAGTCAGATGTCCTCGATCGAGGTCAGACCACTGGCTCCTCCCCAAAGCTAAGGTTCCTTGGCCCAGGCGGAGATGGACCACACCCAGGTCTCAGCAGTGTTTCCTAGAGGGAGCGCATGCAGAGGGCTGGCTCTGTGTCTCCCTTCTGTCACCACATCCTCCCTCCCATCTCATGAGATCACCTGTCCTCTACCTGGTTCCCAGGTCAGCCTGCACCCCTTGCCTTTCGCCCCAAGCCCTGAGCTCCAAACACAGCGGCAGGGTGCACATCCCAACAGGACTGTCCAGGTTCAGATCCTGGCCTCTCTGCCAAGCGAGCAAACCTCATGGGGGTCTAAGCCTCCGTTCCCGACTATTGTTCGATGCAATAAACTAGAGAAGCCCTTCAGCACTTGCTGGTGATTTTGTCCTGTTACTCAGAGACTGATAATGTGACCTCCCTGTCACTGTCCCGTGACAGGCCCCAGAGAACCCCCTCTGTGTGTCCTGGGCGGGGGATGCCCCCCGCCCATGCTTACTTGGTGGGTCCCACGTGAACACACTTACTCTGCTCCTTACATGCCCCTGGCCTGCCCGCTTGCATCTGCCTCCTGCCTGCCTCCATCATCCGCAGTCTAGCGAGGTCCCCAGGCCTCTGAGCATCTCTCTCCATCCCCTCTCACTGCCGTATGGCTGGTCCTCAGGCTGCCTGTAGCCCATCAGTCAGTAAAAGGAGCTCCCAGTACCAACCACAGGAGAGACGGGAGATTCCTGCTCTTCCAAGATTCCCCACTCCGTGTGCGCCAGGCCCCGTGTGTACCCGCAGAAGGTGAGTCTCTGTGTCATCACCTTTGTTCTGACTTCCGCCGGGCAGGCTGCCCCCTCCTGTCCCCAGGACCCCTTGCACGCCCACAGCACAGCACGGCCACCCTGAGGCTACCATGGTCACCATGGTCATCATGGGCATCGTGCGAGCGGGTCTGCACCGGCTGCACAGGCGGCCTCAGCGTGAGCCCTGGGCAGAGCGGAACCTCAGCTCCTTCATCTGACCAGGGGTCGGAGCCGGCTGAGGGGGGCGAGGAGGTGCCCTGCAGGGTGGCACAGGGTAGTATAAAGACGGTAAGGGTGTTTATTGTGGAAAAACACACAAAGCATAGCATTTACCATTTTCATCATATTCAAGTGCTCAGTTCAGTGGCACTAAATGCATTCGCAATGTTGTACAGCCATTCTGTCTAGTTACAGAACATTCATTCACCCCAAACACACCCACACCCCACCCATCAGCAATTGCTCCCCCATTCCCTGCTCCCCCACCCCCTGGCGGTCACTAATCTGTTAATACCTCCTGCCTCTATGGATTTGCCTGTTCTGGACGATGCACTTAAATGGAATCATACAATCTGTGGCCTTTGTGTCAGGCTTATGTCACTTAGTATAATATTTTCAAGGTTCATCCACATTGTAGCATGGATCATTGCTTCCTTCCTTTTTACAGCTATAGTCAAGAATCTGCCTGCAATGTAGGAGACCTGGATTCGATCCCTGGGTCAGGAAAACCCCCTGGAGAAGGGACTGGCAACCCACTCCAGTATTCTTACCTGGAGAATCCCTTGGACAGAGCAGCCTGCTGGGCTACAGTCCATGGGGTCACAAAGAGTCAGACAGAACTGAGTGACTAGCACTTTCAGTACTTCACTTGGGGCTGTATGATACTTTGCTTATGAAACTGGCAGTTTCCATTTGAAGTCTCTTTCAGATGCTGGTAATTGTGGAGAAGGGATGATTTGAAATTTGGAGAAGAGGAGGCCTGGGGTGGGGGTCATGAGACTGGGAACTCTCGTGTGGAGCTGGACCTGTTCTTTGCTTCCTGCTGCGAAGACCAAGGCCCCTGGGGTGTAATTTATGACTCCCTCCTGGTGGGCTTGAGAAAACCTGTAGGACACCTCCCCATGGCCTGGCCCTGAGTAGGGGTGCTTTGGGGCATCCAGCAGCCATTGAGGATGGTGATCTAACAGAGGAGAGAAGCTGTCCAGCCTGATAGAGGAGCAGCTGCAGGCTTGTGATAGGTGGGTGGCCTAGGGAGTGTGAGGCCCCAGCCGGAGCAAAGCCTGGGATCAGGGTAGCAGAAGGCGGGCCTCAGGACCCAGGTAGGCCAGGAACAAAACCAGGGGTCTGCATCAAGGGCTCAAATGCATCTTCCTCTCCACCCATGTCACCACCCTCATCTGTCAGAGGTCATCTCCCACAGCTTACAGGTTCTCCAAAAGACTCTTGTGTGGACCCCTTCCCACCCCATTCCTACCACCCTCTGACTTGTTTAACTGATCAGTTCTGGCTGCGATGTCTCTCCTAGAAAAGCTTTCTTGACCTGCACCCCTGTAACCCATGAAAACGTCCCGGTGGGGTCTCTCCTATGTGTCCCCATTGATTCCTGCATATCCAGCCAGACTCTGAAATGTATAGGCTGTTTGCTGGTTTGTGTCTCTGAAGGACCATATATTGTGTGAAGACAGGATGCACTGTCTTGTTCCTCATGGCACCCTTGGCATCGTGGACCAGTGCCTGGTGGTGGTGTTCAGTCGCTAAATTGTGTCTGACTCTTTGAGACCCCATGTACTGCATGCAGCATGCCAGGCTCCACTGTCTTCCAGAGTTTGTTCAGATTCATGTCCACTGAGTTTGTAATGCTGACTAATCATCTCTTCCTCTGCTGCCCCCTTCTTTTGCCTTCAATCTTTCCTGGCATCAGGGTCTTTTCTAATGAGTTGGCTCATCGAATCAAGTGGCCAAAGTATTGGAGCTTCAGGTTCAACATCAGTCCTTCCAATGAATATTCAGGGTTGATTTCCTTTAAGGTTGACTGGTTTGATCTTCTTGCAGTCCAAGGGACTCTCAAGAGGCTTCTCCAGCACCACAATTAGAAAGCATCAAAGAATCTGCCGTTAGATCCCTGGGTCAGGGAGATCCTCTGGAGAAGGCAATGGCTACCCACTCTAGTATGCTTGCCTGGAGAAGTACTTAGTGATGTTAAGCATCTTTTCATGTGCAGGTTGGCCATCTGTATGTCTTCTTTTCTTTTCTGTTTTGGCTTTCCTGGTGGCTCAGATGGTGCCTGGTGATCTGCATATAGTTGCTGAATGGATGAATGAATTGGGCTGAATAGAGGTTAAAGTGAGGCAGTCTTGAGCTTATCTTTCTAACAAATTGCAACCACAGAGTAGACAACCCCGGGAGAAACGAGGTCGCTCACATCGAAGCAGCTCCAGGAGGTGTCTGGGTGACCGCTGATGTGATGTGTTGCAGAGGAATTTGAGCCAAGTAGGGGGATGGACCAGATGACTGCTCAAATCTCTGGGTTTTGATGACTCAGCTGCTCCTTGCCCCACCCCTGGTCCATTTCTCATGCCAGCTGAATCTCCGTAGGGGCCCCATTGTGACCCAGATGCTGGTAAGCCTACAGTCTGGCAGGTGCTGCTCGGTATTGAATTTAATCTAGTAATGCATTGCCCATGGTCTTTTCATTAGTTTGCCCTTCTGACCAGGAAGCCAGAGCTAGAGGCTGGGGAGGTGAGGGTGAGGAGCATCTGACAGCTTAGCAAGTTCTGTTGGAATCAGAAGAAGGTAGGGGCTGTAGGGACGATGCTGGCCTGGGGGGTGGACGGGGTCGAGGGACAGAACTGTGGGCGGTTGCTGGGTGGGGGAGTCTGCAGAGTTCCTCTCCTGGTGGAAGCTGCCCCCATTCAGAACCTCCGATTTCAGATGCTTTATCTCCCAGCCTCCACGAGCCCCTTGCCCTGGCTTGTCCTGAAGGTGATGGGATCCGCTGCCCCCTCACTGCTCGCTCCATCCAGGGAGTTCACAGCTAAAGACCCTTCCTGTAGACAGGCTCCACTGTCTTCCAGAGTTTGCTCAGATTCATGTCCACTGAGTTTGTGATGCTGACTAATCATCTCTTCCTCTGCTGCCCCCTTCTTTTGCCTTCAATCTTTTTAGAAGGGGAAACCGAGGCCCCAGGAAGTACATGGCTTGCCTGAAACTGGCCCCTTTGGTCAGCTATTCAAGCTCCTCTCTCTGTGGTCAAAGGGAGAAGAGAGAAAGTTGGAGCCCATAGAAGTTGGGGTAGATGAGCAGCAGGAGCACCAGGGAATTCTGAGGATGTTCTGGGAGGAGGTGGCGAGAACAGAAAGGACCCAGAGCCTGCCCCTGAGGCTCTGTGCTGGGTGCTGGGAGAGATCGAATCAGGTGCATCCTGTCCCCTCAAGCTGCCCAGAGGGAGGAGGCAGGCTGCCACCCCAGGGCACCAGGAGTGCAGCAGGTCTGCTTGGTCAGGGCTGGGAAGGGTGGGGAGGCCTTTATACCAGAACCGTGTCTTCTCTTTCGCTGACCTGGGCGGCTGCGTCCCAGCAGGCATAGGGTCTGGTGGGCAGGCAGTGTCTGCATCAGGCAGCTGAGGCAGAGGCTCAGAGAGGGTAAGGACTTCCGTGTGGACTCTCACTGTGGGCCAGGTGCCTGGAGACTCAGCCCAGGTGTACTGTCCTAAACGCTCCTTTCAGGTCTGGTCTGGCAGGCCGCTTCACCCGGCTTCGTGCCCAGCTCCGCGCCTTGGCAGACATCTTCCCCTCTGGGCTGCCTGCCTTTTCTCCAGCTTTCTCTCCCTTCAGAGCAGAGCCCAAAGCTCCTCCAGGAGACCCCAGCCCTCTCTGAACCTGAACGACTCTATTTAGTGCTTGTTCTGTTCCATCATCATCTTTGGCTAATTGTCTAACGTGCATTAGTTTTCTCAGCACATCTAGTTTATAAATTCTGTGGCGGGGTCACTTCACACGCGAGTCTTTGATGGTGGTACCCAGCTCGGCATAGAGTTGAAAGCCTGTATGAAGAACGCCGATGACGCGTATCTTCCCAAGGGAATTCGCAGTGACCCATCCTGCTTGTCTCTGTGTGTAGTTTCTCCATCTTATTAGCGTAGAGACAGAAACTCTCTGGCTCAGAAAAGCATCCAGCTGTTCGGAACAGCTGGAAGCCAAGTATGGGGTATTTGGGGATGAGTTATTTCTTGCTTCTTAAGCCCTTTCACATGATATTGTTTGGGCCGGTGCCGCCTGATGGAGAGGACTCTCCTGATTCCCACGAAACCGAGACATAAAAACAACTCCAGGAGGAGCAGGCGGCCAGGGGGCTGCCTCCGTGGCCAGTGGCTTCAGGGGCACTAGCTTGGCCCCTGTCGCTGTTTCTGTGTGGCCGAAACCTATTCCTGGGGCAGGGGGACAGCGGACGTCTCCAGATTCCACGGTGGCCCCATACTTGCTGTCACTCAGCCCTTCATGCGTCCAGGGGCCTGGTGTCTGCTTGTTCCCTGTTCTATCTCTGCCTTCAGGGGTGTCGCAGGTTCGGTGGGAACACAGATAGAGGATGTGATTGCAGTTAACAAGTGCTTGGAGGGAAGTGACTCGAGGGCTGGGAACAGTGGATGGGAGACGGTGGTTGGGTGGCTGTGACCTTCCTGAGTTACATGGGCAGAGTGGCCAGAGGAGATTCTCTGGGGAGATTCAAGTAGGACCCAAGGGGAGAAAAGTCAGCCAGGCAAAGAGCTGGGAAAAGCATTTGGGGAGAAAGCGTGTGGGCCCATGGCAGGTGCTTGAGAAAGAGGTGGGGATGGATGGAAGCCAAGAGACAAGAGCTGATGGGGGCCATGGTTGGGGGCGGGAGATGCAGGAGATGCCAAGAGACCAGCCTCACATGGACCAGAAAGGGGTTCTCATCAGGGCAGTGGCGGCAGATTTGTGGGGTGAGGCTGGGGGAGGGGTGGGCTCAGGAGCTGGGCTGGGGTGGGAGTGGAGTGGGTCTGGGGCCACAGGGAAGGGAGGGAGGCACCAAGGGTGAATCCCAGGTTTTCATCTCTGGTTGGGGAATACTTGGCAATAAACTAGGGTGTGTGTGTGTGTGTGTGTGTCTAGAAGTGGTGTAAGCCAAGTGCTGTAGTCTGGATGTATTGATACACAGTGGCCACCAGTTATTCATTCAGCCCCTGCTATATGCACCCACTGTGTGTCAGGTGGTGTTGTAGGCACTGGGGCTTTAGTAGGAAATACGAGCTCAGTGTGGATACAGGTGGCTCAGTGGTTAAGAATCCGCCTGTCAGTGCAGGAGACCTGGGTTCAATCCCTGGGTCAGGAAGGTTCTCTGGAGGAGGGCATGGCAACCCACTCCAGTATTCTTGCCTGGAGAATCCCATGGACAGAAAAGCCTGGGGGGCTACAGTCCATAGCGTCACACCGAGTTGGAAACAACTGAAGTGACTTAGCACACACGTGAAGACAATAAGCAACGTGGGTAAATAAAGACTAGTGCACCAGGGAGGAGCAGTGTCTGGGAGGAGGGGGGCAGAGGAGGGAACCAGGGAAGAGGGTGGGTGTTTGGGTGGGACGTCCAAGGAGTCCTCACTGATGGTGGGATTCGGGCAAAGGCTTCCTGGATCTGAGCAGCCTTTGGAGCAAGACCTTGCAGCAGGCACATTCCTGGTCTGCAGACAGGAGAATGCACGGTTGACCCAGGAGCAGGGAGGTGGCCATGTGGCTGGAGTGGGGTGAACAGCTGAGAACAGCAGTGTTCACAGAAGAAAGGCGGGTTGGGTTGGTGGGAGCAAGGCCTGGCGGGTCAACTGGACTGCATTGGGAGCTCAGTGGAGGGTTTCAAGAGGACTGAAAGGATCTGGCCACTGGGTGTCACGCTGATGTCCGTGCTGAGGACAGACTGGAGTGACCAGGGCAGAGCAGTGGTAGGACCTGAGGGTGGGTGGGTCACGGGGACATGCCTGGGGAAGTGAGCGGGCTCTCTGTGTGTTTAAAGGATGTGACTGTGCCTGCTAACGGACTAGATGTGGGGACAGGAGATGACAAAATCAAGGGTGACTCCAGTGTTTTTAGCTTTTCAGTTGACAGGACAACGTTGTGTCAAGTGATCTTGGGGAAAAAGTGGGAAGAACAGCTTTGGGAAGATCAGGAGCACGGTTTTGAGCATGTTGGGGCTCAGACATCAACTAGATGTCTGTGTGGGGGTGCCTGCCAGACAGTGATATGTGTGAGTTGAGTTCGGAGCTGGGGCCCGAGCTGCCAGTACAAATCTGGGTGACATTCACACATTGATGATGTTGAAACCAGAGGCTGGGTGACCCCATGGAAGAGAGGTCTAGAATCTGAGCCTGGGCCTGGTGCTTAGAGGTGAGGCAAGAGGGACCCTGAGAAGGGGGCGGGGTGGTCACGATGTGGCTGGAAACCAGGTGACGTGTGGTCCAGGGAGCTCTGCTGAGCCAGTGTTTTCAGGAGGAGATGGTGACCAACAGTGTAACATGCTGGTGATAATTAAGAGGCTGAGGCTGAAAACCAATGTTAGCTTTTGCACCGTGGGTGACACGGGTGGCCTGAATTAGAACAGCGTTGGTGGCCTTGACGTGAAACAGTTTCAAGGGGGGATGGAGAAGATGCATTTGCGTAGATGCAGACGCACCACAGGTACAGACAGCTACTCGAGGAGCTCTGCTCCGGGGAAGGAGAAATGAGGCAGCTAAAGAAGGGAGCATGGTTGGGAGAGTTTTAAATAGAGAAGAGCCACAGTATGTTTGTATGTTGGTGGAAAAGATGCAGCAGAATGAAAAAAGTTGATGCTGCTGCAGGAGAGGGGGGGCCAATTGCTGGGGCTCCATCCTTGAGCAGATGAAGAGGGATGAGATCAGGTGGGTGGGGGCGGGGTGGGGGGCGGCCTTAAAGCACAGCCATCACTGCTATGCGGAAAGTGCCGGAAGGCAGATGAGCAGTGGGAGCTGTGGTTGTTCTTTCCCCCACTATTTCAGTTTTCTTGGTGGAATAGAATCAAGGCCATCAGCTGAGATGAGGACTAGTGAGGTGCCATCCCACGTTAGAGATGCGCCTGCTCGGCATGGCCGTCTGGCGGTTGGGCTGCTGGGCACCAGAGCTATGGATGCTGCTGGTACCTGTGCCCCGTGGCGCTTACTGATCACAAATTGAAGTAAACAGCACAGTTGTGTGCTTCCCTTAGACTTGTTCTGCTGTGCAAGTGAGTCCAAGTCTGGTTGGAGAAGACAGGGGCTGGTCCCAGAGGCTGCAGGGGAGGGGCACACTGTAACCGACATGGAATCAAGGTGGGGACCTGGGGGAGGCAAGGGGCAGGCCCTGGTTGGAGACTCACGTACCAGACAGGAGGGGGCGGGTAGAAGGATAGCCTCTGACCACGAATGTCCCTGCTCCCGCCCGTTCCAAGTCCTCTGGGCCAGCGTTCCAGGGTTGGAGGAGATGGTGACACTTCACTGCCTGGGGTGCACCCAGCACAGAAGAACTGGGGCCCACCTGCCCTGGCTGTTTCTCCCACGAACGACTTGTAAGGGTAGTCGTGAGGAGCCTGAGTTCAGCACGCCAGGCTCTCGTTTCCCACCTCGTGGCAGAGGCTGCAGCCGGGAGGGAGGGCAGCAGGGGCCAGCTGCAGCAGAGCTGGGAGCCTGGAGCCAGGAGCTTTCCAAGGCCTTGCTCTCCCTGCAGGCCCGTTTGGAAGCACTGGCTTTTCACTCCTCCCCGGAGCTCCAGCAGGTCTGCTTCCTCTGCATGCAGCGTGCATACTAATTGGAGCCTCTCCCTGAGAAGAAGCCTCCTTTCTGACAGATTCTTTAAGAATAGACATAGGTTTTGAAAAACTCAAGATGGCATTGCCTGTAATTATAAAGTAATTGGTGTAATTGAGAGTACAGGGTCTTATGCAAATCACCCTCCTGTTTTAAACTTTACATCAAGACTATTTTTATTTTTAAATGCAAAAAAAAAAAAGCCCACCCCACAACCCACACGTGCATCTGGGTATGACGTGTGTGATTTCGGCCTGCACCCCACGTACGCAGAACATGACAGTAGCTGCGCGGGAGGAGCAGGCCCTTGATTGACATCAGATGGCTGTGGTCCTTGTGCATCTTGGAGGAAGTCACTGGACTTTGCTCAGTCTTTGTTGTTTTCACCTCTGGAGCAGGGGTGGCCAGAGGGCCTCCCGTGTTGTGAGAACTAAATGGTGTGGGTATAGGAGCGTTGTAGACTGGAAGGTGCTCTCACAGGCTGCCCCCGCGCCCCCAACCTTGTCATTTCCCTTCTTGTGGAGTTGGGTCTGCACAGTGGCAGGAACAAGAAAAAAAGACGAAAAATGAAGTCGCTCAGTCGTGTCCGACTCTTTGTGACCCCATGGACTGTAGCCTACCAGGCTCCTCCATCCATGGGATTTTCCAGGCAAGAGTACTGCAGTGGGTTTCCATTTCCTTCTCCAGGGGATCTTCCCAACCCAGGGATCAAACCTGTATCTCCTGCATTGTAGGCAGATGCTTTACCGTCTGAGCCACCAGGGAAGTCTGGTGGAAGCAGGCGGCTATAGGCAAAAGCCTAGAGTCCACATCTTGGCTTGTATGTCTGTAAACTGACAATGGACCTTATTTTTTCTCTTGTGTACAGAGGAGACCAGGTGGGGGTCAGATGGTCAGCTAGTGAGATCAGTGGGAAAGCACTTTGGAGAGTGCCGGAGCCCCTGAATTACTCCTTTGTCTTGTGATCCAATGGGCTCAGCGTTTCCTCGTCACTGAGGCCCTCCTGTGAGCATTTCAGCCAAGGGTGGACCGTTGCAGTAGGAGACACCCAGCACCCGGTTAGAGCAAGAGTACTTTCCCGGGGCTGCTGTAACAAATAACCACTTTTCACGTTGAGAAAACAAATCCTTGTAGCTTGACTCTGTGCAAAAGAAGGAAATGAGTGACTCTTGTCATGTGTTACATCATATCATGTCTTAGGAATTCCCATTTCTTTATAAATGACCTGTTACATTGACCCCTTGCTCCCCACAACCAACCACCACTGAAGCACAGGTATTGCAATAATGTTACTTATGATACAAATATGACTAAGTACTAATTAATTCCGTTTTCACCCATGAAAAATATAAGCCTGCCAATCAGTTTGTTGTCAAGCTGATTTGATATACTTTTATCAAAACCTAAAAACTCTTGCTATTTTGAGCATTCCAGTAAGTGTTTAAAGTAAGTAAAAGTAAGTAAAGTGTTAGTTGCTTAGTTGTGTCTGACTCTGTGACTCCATGGACTGTATGGTCCATGGAATTCTCTAGGCCAGAATACTAGAGTGGGTAGCCATTCCTTTCTCCAGGGGATCTTCCCAACCCAGGGATCGAACCCAGATCTCCCAAATTGCAGACAGATTCTTTACCAGCTGAGCCACAAGGGAAGCCCAAGAATACTGGAGTGGGTAGCCTATCCCTTCTCCAGCGGATCTTCCTGACCCAGGAATCGAACTGGGGTCTCCTGCATTGCAGGCAGATTTCTAAATCTTCCAACATGATAAAGGACATATATGAAAAACCTATATTAGTATTATACTCATTTGGAAGTGAAAAAGACTGAAAAATATATGAAAAATGGCTGTTTTTACCACTTCTGTTCAATGTAGTATTAGAAGTTCTGTCCAGAAGAGTTAGGCAAGAAAAAGAAATAAAATGCATCTAAATTGGAAAAGAAGAAGAAGAATTATCTCCACAAATAGCATGATCTTTTTGTGTGTAGAAAACCCTTAAAGAGTTCCCAAATGACTGTTACAACTGATATATGAATTCAGTCAAGTTACAGGATGTGTAATCAACACTGAAAATTAGTTCCATTTCTCTACACTAACAATTGGAGAAGGCAACGGCAACCTGCTCCGGTACTCTTGCCTGGAAAATCCCATGGGCGGAGGAGCCTGGTAGGCTACAGTTCATGGGGTTGTGAAGAGTCTGACAGGACTGAGAGACTTCACTTTCACTTTTCAGTTTCATGCATTGGAGAAGGAAATGGCAACCCACTCCAGTATTCTTGACTGGAGAATCCCAGGGATGGGGGAGCCTGGTGGGCTGCCGTCTATGAGGTCGCACAGAGTCTGACACAACTGAAGCGACTTAGCAGCAGCAGCAACAGCACACTAACAATAAATAATCTAAAAAATTAAAGCAACATCTCCATGTACAAAAGTATCAAAAGGAATAAAAGATTTAAGAATAAACTTAACCAAGGAGGTAAGAGAGTTCTACACTGAAAATGCCAAAACAACGCTGAAAGAAATGAATGAGGACATTAAAAAAGGGAAAGACATTCGATGTTCATAGATTGGAAGACTAATAATTGTTAAGATGTCAGGACTACCCATAGCAATTTATAGACTCAATGCAATCCCTTTCAAAATGCTAGTTTGTTCGCAGAAATAAAAGAAAACCTACCCTAAAATTCATATGAAATCTCAAGGGACCTCCGTAGTCAAAAACAATCTCGAAAAAAAAAGAAAGAAACCTGGAGGACTTACACTTCTGGATTTTAAAACTTATTACAGAACTACAATAATCAAAACAATATGGTGCTAGCAGAGAGACAGACGTATACATCAGTGGAACAGAAGAGAGGGCCTGGAAATAAACCACCTATATGGTCAACTGATTTCCAACAAGGAGGCCAAGACTGAATGGGAAAAGAACAGTCTTTCAACTGGTGCTGGGAAGACTCGACCCTTACTTTATACTATGTACAAAAAATACTCAAAATGAATCAAAACCTAAATGTAAGGGTGAAAACTATAAAATTCTGAGAACACATAGGGAAAATCTTCATAATATTGAATTTGACAATGATTTCTTGGATATGATACCAAAAGCATAGGTAAAAAAGAAAAAAATAGATAAATTGGACTCCATCAAAGCTTTAAAACAAAAAAACCTTTTGCACATCAAAGGACACTAACAACAAAGTGAAAAGGCAACCCACCAAATGGGTGAAAATATTTGGTAATCATATATATGATCAGAGATTAATATCCAGAATATAAAAAGAACTCCTGCAATCCAGCAACAGAAAATCAAACAACCCATTTAAAATATGGGCAGAGGAGTTGAGTAGACACCTGTCCACAGAAGACAAACAAATGTCCGATAAACAAAATCAACAGTGCTCAACAACATCACTAGTCATTAGGGAACTTCAAATTAAAACCACTGTGAGATATCACTTCATCATGCCCCATAGGATGACTATTATCAGAAAAACAGAAAATAGTAAAAGTTGGCCGGGACCTGGAGAAACTGGAATTCTGTATTTCTGGTGAGAAGGTCAAATGGTGCAGCTGCTGTGGAAAGGAGTATTATGGCTTCTCACAAAATTAAATATAGCCTTGATGCCAGTGTACAGACGGGCCCCTGGGAATCAGCTCCCACGTTGGCCTGGGATCCTCACAAAGAACTTTTCAGTCCCTTATTAGTTCATCAGAAATTTAATGAGAAGCAGGAAAGAGAATGTCTGTCTCATAGAAGGAGATGCGGGATATTTACAGTCTCCAAGTGGTGCGTTAGCAGCAAGGATGTGGCCTCGCAGTAATGAACTCGGCATGTTCAATAGTCATAGGGATTGCCCTGTGGGGAATGGGAAATGACTGAGACTTAATTTTGTAAGCAGGAAAAATAAACCAATATTATCTCATAGGCTTTGTGTGGTGAATTTTACATCCGTGTCTCGGAAACTGTGGGTGTTTATATCATGATTCTCTGAAATTATCTTATTTTTCTAACTCAGATCTGTTTAGGTAATTAATTAATCTGTGTAGTAAATGTCACAGCTGAATGCTAGTCTTGTTTCAATTTTCTCAATGAAAACAGATTTACCTGCTCAGTGAGACAGAGAACTTGATTACCATTCAGAATTTTTTTCTTTCTTCTAATGTCCCTTTCTAGATGCAGTTCTGCGATGGTACAATTCTGGTCCAGAGAGAGGTCAAAGGTGCTTCCTCAGCCTCCTGCTTGGATCAGATACAGATGATCTTGGCCTCGAGGCCACTGTGGGGTAGAGGGCGATGATGACGTGTCTCCAGCCCCGTCCTGCACCCTTTAAGGCTGCTTCCTCCCTGTCTCTTCGTCTTGGTTTTTCTCACCTGCTTTCAAAACCCCTGGTCACTCTCTTCCTTCCCACAATGTGTCTTTAGCCCTTCAGAAACCCCTGTGGCCACACTGCATCCTGCTGGCTGGCAGTGGGGACTGTGGAGGAGCTGGTACCCAAGGATGCAGGCACCCATGTCCTGGCATCCACTTGTGTCCCCTGCCATCTTTCCCGGGTTTCCTCCAGTTTCAGTGTCTCTGTCACAGCCTGGGCTGCACCTGCTGTAGTCAGAGAAGCTCGTCATTCAGCAGATACGTACAGAGTGCCTGCTTTGTGTCAGAGGTGTGCCCACTGTGCAAAGGGAGATGGCACCTGACGAAAGAGACTCCTGTCCTCCTGGAGCCCACCTTCCGGTGAGAGAGTGACTCATGGACAGGTATGCTCATGGGTTCTGAGGTGGCTCTCAGGAGAGTCAGTCTGTTCATCTGTACCCAGGGTGACAGGCTGGTCTGGTGAGGTTGGCCCCTGAGTGGAGATGTGAATGAGACGAGGGAGCCAGACTCATGGGAATTGGGGGCCGTGTTGCAGGCAGAGGAGCAGGACTAGGAAGGTCTGAGACCAGCAACAGCCTTGGTGTCTGAGGGGCAGAGCACGTCCGAGGGTGGGGGCGGGAGTGACCAGCGGCAGCTCCTGGGCTGAGGGCCTCTGTCATCTTCTTCAGGTGATGTCTTTCCATCAGCATTTCGACCTTGCTCTGGGTGTGGGCGTCTGTGCTTTGGCTTCCTGACACTACTTTCTGCTCTTTGGGAGCTTGTCCTGCTTCCCTCTTCCAGGGACCAGCCCAGGTGTTCACCTGGGCTCCATACCCCACTGGCAGGTGAGGACTTGATCTGGGTCTCCACTGGTTAGCACGTTACAGCTTTGTGGCCGCTGGATCACGAGACCAGTGAGACAGTGCAGTGTGAGCTGTGAATGATGGAGAAGGGTTTGCTGTTCTCATTAGTTTAATGCGAGGCCTGTGTGCTGCACAGGTTGACCATAGCCGCCCTGACTGTCTGCTGGAGCCTGTCTGAGACCCGAACCCTACAGGGTGTATGGCCTAGACAGACACAGACTTGCATCCGTGACGTAATTTCAGGCCTTGAGTCAATCCATTCCTGAAACAGGAATATACCTTGAATTTTCTGTAAGTCACTGGTTCATTACCACTGGAGCTGGCTTGTGCGGGGTTCAGCAACAATGACTTTTTTTTGTCACTTGCGCCAAGATCAGCTCTACCAAACTGATACAGAATTGATATGAGATGCTGTGGGGAGCTGACCGGAGCACAGACGGATCTAAACCTCGCTCTGTGACCTGGGGCCAGGCCTTCCCTTACCTAGGCACCGCCTCCTCACCTGTGAGAGACAGCAGTACCTTGGGGCTGCTGTGAAAATGAGCTGAAAAGAGATGCCTTTGGAAGCATGTAGTAAGTGCTATTAAAGTGTCTGCTGCTGTTACTATTTTTTCCCCCACTTTGTGAAGTAAGGTGTCTGAAGCTAGACTTTGTTAAGTGACTTCCCTTGAGATCAGACACCAGGGTTTTAAGGGGCAGCATCAGCCGTTACTCACCCATCGGAGAAGGCGTTTCTGAGGGCCTGCTATGCCCCCAGCCCTCTGCCCATGATGCAGCGTGGACAGAGATCTTGAGCCCTGCAAGAAGAGAAGCTGCTGTTTGAATTCAATTATTTTCCTTGTTCTATGACAGGGTCCTATGCCCAGTGGGTAGTTAATCAGTGGTGCCGACTAACCTTCCCTGACACCGCTCAGCCCCCCAGGGAGGAAGGGCATTTTCTGAAGAGTCTTTACTTGGGGAATCAGTGACCAGCATAGATGGAATCTGGGCTTCCTGAGCCGGTGCTCCCCGGCTGGTCTGGAGGCCCCTCTGCCCGGCGGGGGCGCCGAGCCCGCAGCCGAGGCCTAGAGCCGCCTGCTATGCAGCTTCTCCGGGCGTCTGCCTCAGCAGCTTGCTCTTGGTCTCATGATAAATTCATTACCAGAAAATGAAGCTGGAGTTTCCTAGTGACATAAAATATTGATAAGAGAAATAAGGACGAAGATAAACAAGCCAAGGCTGCTCACAGGCCCTGTGTGCCCTGTTCTGCTGGGTCTGCAGACACTTGTTCTTGCTCCTTTTTGATTTGCTTGGGCGGGGTTTTGTCCTCTTCATGGGATCCGTTCCGCCACATGAGTGGAGTGCGCCAGCCCGTGCATCACAGCAGAGTGGGAAAAATAGACATGTTTCCTGGTTACTGTCAAAACTACGAAGCCCGATGCTGCCACTTCACAACCTCCGTGGCAGGTTCTTGGCACCCTTGGGGTGGCATGTGGAAACACATCGGCCGTGCTCAGAAGCTGCTAATGGCTTCCAAGTGACGCGGAGTAAAGACTGAGCTCCTCGGGGTGCTATTCAAGGCCCTCCTGTGGCCCGCGTCCTCCTCCGGGTTACCTGAACCCTGCCCTTCAACACATCTGCTCTGTCTGAGCCGCTGTGCTCTTTCCTGCTGTGAAACGCTCTCCCTGGCTGCTCAGGGATCAACTCCAACACCACTTCATTCACAGGATGTCTTCCTTGCTGTTCTCCTGCTCAAACTGGTGCAAAGGAAAAACAAAAGCAAGCGCATTGTTGGAGAGCACAAGGAGAAACGGTTCTGCCCCAGTCCCTCATGGTGGCATAAAGAGTCAGCTGTAGGTTAAGATCCTTGAGCAGGTTCTGCGTCTAAGATCATTTTAAGGGAGCAATCAGGGAGGTGTCAACATTAATGCAAGCAGAAGGCCATTTGTCACAGCGTTCCTTAAAATAGTGCAACATCAGAAGGAATCTCAATGCCTTCAAGCAGGGACTTCCTTAACTAAGTTGTGATATGCCGTATGATAGTGATGTTCACCTGCTTGAAAGTCACAGGGTAGGGGCTTCCCTGGTGGTTCAGTGGTTAAGACTTCACCTTCCAATACAGGGGATGTGAGTTCAATGCCTGGTTGGGGAGCTCAGATCCCATATTTTTGGCTCGTGGCCAAAAAAACAAAACATAAAACAGAAGCAATCTTGTAACACATTCAATAAGATTTTAAAAATGGTCCACATCAAAAAATCTTTTTATTTTATTTTTTTTAAAGTTGTGGTGTGGAGAAGTAGTTGATGGTTTAGAGAAATGTTTGTGATGTTTCTGTAAGTGAAAGAAAGTGTAAGTGTTAGTTGCTCAGTTGTGTCCTACTACTCTTTGTAACCCCAATTGACCTGCCAGGCTCCTCTGCCCATGGGATTCTCCAGGCAAGAATACTTCAGTGGGTAGCCATCCCCATCTCCAGGGGATCTTTCCGACCCAGGGATCGAACGCAGGTCTCCTTCATTTCAGGCGGATTCTTTACCATCTGAGCCACCAGGGAAGCCAAAAGAAATAGGAGTAAAACTGGATGAAGAGGGTGATGGGGGGAGACAGAGAGATCTGAGCCTCCAGTAAACTTTGGAAGGGTAGGTGTCAAAATCCTGTGTTGTGAGCCCACGTGTAATGTTTATGTGATTTTCCCCTTACAATCCAGTCCACAGGCTGACCTTACGATCCGGTCCTCCTGGTGAGGGAGTCGCTGCCCATCTTCACTGTGATCAACTTCCCTGGCTGTGCTGCCCTGGTTGCGGAGGGCTCTGTACCTGATCCTTCTCGTGCTTTCCCTCTGTTATTACTGAACACACTCACCTCCCCGACCTTCCCCCCAGGGGCCTCCTTCATATCGTTTTCTCATGTCGGCAGTTCTGCTCTGAAACTTCTCAAGCCCAGGCTCAGGCTTCAGTGAAGGTCTGACCACGTGGGTTCTCCAGTATTGTTCTCATATATTTTAATGTCTGACCGTGTGAGGCCGTCCTTACCGTTTTAATGCCTATGAGGGTGTGGCAGCAGGAAGTGTTCTCCAGCGGAGGTTTTCTGCTGTCTTCTCTGACATGTATACGTCCAGGGTGCTCTAGGAGGTCGTCCTAGACAGGGTTCAAAACCAGTACGTGTACCCCTGTCTTCGGGAACTGGCTCCCACAGTTTCAGAGGATCCAGGACCCGTGGTCAGCAAGCTGGAGGCCCAGGCAGGGTCCAGGTGTCAGCCCAAGCCCGAGGCAGGACGAGACCATGGCCCAGCCCACAGTCAGGCTGAGTGGGAGCTTGGGGGTTGGTTCCCTCTTTGAAAGATCAAGATCCTTCTTGATCTGTTCCTGCCTGCAGTTGACTGGCTGAGACCTGCCCACGTGAAGGAGGGTGGCCTTCTTGACTCAACACACCACTCCAGTGACCATCCATGGGGAACACACTCACAGACGCGGCCAGAAGTACGTTTGACCAGGGCCCTTTCAGGTTGATACACAGAATTAAGCATCGCAGCGGTTCGGTTGCTCACAGATGCTCTTCTGGCTACAGGCCATGTGCATGTGCTGAGGTCCCCGTTCTCCCCAGTGTGTTCAGAGCCCCGGACCAGATCAGAGCTGCTCACGGGAGCTGGACCCATAGGATGAGGGCTGTGGGGTCTGCAGACAAGTGAGGACCCATCTGAGGCCACGTGTGCCTTAAGTGGCAGAGCCAGGACGAGCCCCAGGGCCCAACGTCACACTGCCCTGGCCTTTGTCCTGGAGGAGGGTGGAGGGTGAGGAGACCCTGGTCGTCCTGTGCCTTGGTGGAGGGGTGCGCCCTGTCTCCTTCCTGTGGACTTGCCGTGTCCCTGCCCGCTCCGTCCCCTGGTTCCTGACCGTGGGCCATGTGCTCTGCTGGCTTCCCGCCCCATCGGTGCTCTGACCTGTGACGCATCTCTCCCTGTGAGCGCAGCCCCACTGTGGTGTTGGGCAGTTATTACATCTTCAAGAGTTCTCAGAAGGCGGAGGAGAAGTGCTTCCTGCTCTGTGATGCCCACGGCCCAGGGAGCCGCCGGCCTGTGGCCGACTTGGGGACTGTGGGCCTGGCCAGTCCTGAGGAGGGAGGGCCTGAGCCACCGAGGGGGCCTCTGAGTCCTCCAGTTGGTCTGTTCTGTCTTGCTGTCGGTTGTTTCCTGTCTCGCAGGCGTTCCTTGTCATGACGGGCTCTCCTTTGGAGTCCATGCCTGGCCTGCACGGAGATCGCTCTCCCAGTAACTTTGCAGGTCTGTCCCCTGTTCACACGGCGACCTTCTGTTCCAGTGCCACGTCTGAACAGGAAGCGAGTGTCACAGACTGAGGAGTCTGCCTCTGAGGCCAGGAGCACAATGACCGCCCAGGGCCCTAAGGTCCACTTGTACTAAAGAATCAAACAAAGAGGGCAAAGATGTTTGGTTTCAGTTACCTGGGAAACAAGCAGGTATAGCTCTGGATTATGTGTTCTGGGGTATTTGCAGTTTTCTTGGTTGTTGTTGCTTTTGAACTTTCATAGGTATTTTATTTGGTACTTTCGTAGGTGCTTGTCTTACTCCAGAGCATCGTGTGAAGATGTGTTCCTTCCTCCTCCTCCCTCCACTTCTCCGTGCTCCTTCCTCCCCTTACTTCTTCCAGTTAGAAGCAGAGGCCCTTCCACTGTGGCTGGGCAAAATCTTGGCGTTCTCTGTCCTTCGAAGCCAAATCAAAATTACGGAGACAGAGTTTGGAGGAAGTAGAAAGGTGGTTTTAATTCTCAGCCAACAGAGAAGGGAACCCAGTAGGCTCTTGCCTCAAGAGCTGTGCCCCCCACTCCATGAGGAGTCTAGGGCCTAATATATGATGAGGGCTTGCAGTCAGGAGTCAGTGATGAGCAACAAAGGGGATAGGATCTTGATTTCTTCCTTTTGCACTGTTTCAAAGACAGTCATAGCTTGGCATCAGTAACCCAGTAATTGAACCTGGAAGTTCGGTGGCTCTGCAGCCTTCCTTCTGATATGTAACTACAAGGGGAACAGTGTTGTAAGGGTAAACACCAGCTATAGGATGTATTTAGCATAGAGTCAAAGGATAATAGGTTTGAAGTGTAGCTCCTACAGAGTTTGGGGGCAGGGAAGCAAACTTGGTTACAGACATTCAGAGTTAGAAGCAGTTCAAGTGAAAAAACTAGGAATGTTCAGGCTTGCTTCCTGTTTTCTTTGTCTTCTTTGTTCTCAGGAAAGGGGAAGAAAAAAAAATTCATTCCTCTTTTTTTCCTTTTCACTGCAACATGCCTTAGGGGGCCCATGCTTATGGGGAGGGGGGTCAGAGAACTCTGCACAGGCTCCACGTCTCCCCTCTTTCCTGTCCAGGTGGGAGGGTGACATTGGGGTCACCAGATGGGATGGTATATATAGAAAGACAGGATGGAGCAGACTGAAGCATCTTGGAGCTTTGGAGCAGGCGGGCCTGGAATCAGATCCATGCTCCGGCGTGCATGGAGGTCGCCCCTGGCTGAGGGCCCCGTGTGGCACCTGGGGCACAGGTGTGCAGTAAAGACCAGTCTCCAGCAGTGGTGGAGAGCTTTTAGGGCTCTGGAGAGCCCTTGTTGTGGGTGGTTGGCCCAGGAAAGAGTGGCTGAGAGGGGTGGGGAGGTCGAGAGGAGGATCAGGCCCTCAGGACTGCAGTCTGTCTCCTGACCAGGTGTCCGTGGGCTGCCCGCTGGTGTTCTGGTCTGTGCAGTGGTGCTGTGTCCAGTCCCACTGGAGAGTGAGGCCTGGCCTCCCCAGACATGCCCCTGCCACTGCCTCAGCCCCAGTGAAGGAGAGGCTGTTGCATGGCCTATGGAGGCGGCTGTGGCAGGAGTCCTTGGAACCGGGGAGGCCAGTCCCATTTTGAGTTACTCAGAGAATCTCTGCAGGGTCTGACTACAGGCTCTGATTGAAAACCTCTCAATGCCGCCTTTAAAAGGCCACTAGTATTTTCAAAGGAGGGCAGTTGTGTTTGAAAGATGCATTTGAACCACAGTCTTTAAAGGCTTGAGGCAGTCAAAAATAGTATGTGGCCAGGTTTCTCCAGGCTGTCCTGCCTCAGGATGTTCTTTAAACACAATTCCCAAGTTGAAAGCCGTGGCCGTCCTCTGCCTCTGGGGTGTTACCGTGCCCCCTCCTTCCCTCATCCCATGCCCCCTCCCCCATTGCTGGTTCTAACTCCTGCCCAAAGTCCCTGGTGGCTCTTGGCCTCCAAAGAGTGGTCCTGATGCTCCACTGAGCCTAAAACTGAGCCCCAGGGCTGCCGTGCTTCCAGAAGAAGGGAATAAGCCCGGCGTCTGTGGTGTCCGTGAAGACTCTGTCCTAAGGCCCTGAGACTGGAGGTTGTGTGCCCCCCAGGAGAGCAGAGGAGGATGGGCTGCAGGGGACAGGGTGGCAGGACCCCCCCAGCCCTTTGACCACATATCCTGGCGGACGGAGCCCCAGACCCAGTTGAGGGCCTCCTGTCGAGTGTCTCCAGCTTCCACCACAATCCCGTGAGGTCGTACTATGATCATCCCAATTCTGTTATTGTCTCAATTCACAGATGAGGGAGGTGATGCTCGCACGCGGTTATGTGCCTCTCCTCCAGTCTCGGTCACATGGCCAAGCCAGGACACTTGTCCGTGAGCCCTGGCAGTTGGGCCCCAAGCCCCCTTGCCCTGCTGCTGCAGGCTGAGGGTCGGTAGATGTTTTCTGTGAAGGAGCAGATGGTGAGTATTTCAGGCCAGGCAGAGTGTGTCTAGAGAGTCCATATAAGCACTGCTGTCCAGCTTTACAGTGTGAACACCGCGTAGACCACACAGGAATGCGTGGGCAGGGCTGGTTTTGGCCACAGGCAGTGCCGTGGTCCCTGCTCTGCGGGGCAGATGGAGAGAAGGGGGCCAAGGCCTGAACTACACACTCACCTTCCCACTGAGCCGGCCTGGGCTCACACTCATCTTCTGCAGAACGAGGGTGATAGCATCTCTCTGGGCACCGCTGTAAGAGGATTTCATGAGATAATGCGTGTGGAAGTTCCACCCAGCATCTGGCACGTAAATATCTCTCAATAAAGGGAGGATTTTTTCTCCCTACCTAATGGCCATCCCCAAAGAGGGAGTCACTGGTTGTAGAGCCCAGGGCAGGAGTAAAAACCAGCACTAGGACAGTGGTCTGCAGTGTGCAGAAGGCCTGTGCAGCTCTGTTACCTCTGGGAGCCTCCTGAGGTTGGCCTGCTGGTCATGAGTCTGCCTCTGTCCTGCTGAGGCGAGGTTGGAAATATGGCCCGGTCTGCCTGCCTGGCCGGGGTCTCACCTGCATCCCACGTCTCATAACTCCAGCCCCAGTCTGCACCTGCCTCTGGGGCTCTGTGCGAGCCTGTGTCTGTTTCTCTGTGTAAAGTGGGGACAATAAAGACATCTCCTCCCTAAGCTGGGAATTCCAGTGATTTGATGTGAAGAAGTCTCAACTCTCACCTCCAGGGAAAAACTGGTTAACTGCCCTTCCGGGGACCCTCTGTTCTGTGGAATGAATCACTGCTGTCCTTCTGGGCAGTCAGGCAGCTCTGTCCCTCCTGGGATATAGCCGTGAGCACTAGGGTGGTGGTGGCAGTCAAGGGAAAGTGGCCGAGGTGCCTCTGTCACAAGGGGTGCTAACCCCGCCCACAGGGCAGGCCCAGGTTCCCCCACCACCTGCAGTAACCCCACCGTGTGATCTGCGCTGTGTATTGACTCCTGGGGAGCCAGGCTTGGGTCCGAGCATGCCCCAGAGCACTTGCCCCATTGTTTTGGGGAATGCTGGCAGCAGGGCGGATAGGAGAACTGAGTGAAGAGCTGGAGAGTGGCCCAGATCTTTTCCTTGAAGGCCATGGAGGAAAGGGGTTTAATTTACAAACTTGTTGATTTGTAACACGACGAGACTCTTCCTGCCTTTTGCAGTCTATTCTCTGTGGTGTCAGTTTAGAGGCTCCACTTTGCTGTCTCTAGCGAGTCCTTATAGTTCAGTTCAGTTCAGTTCAGTTCAGTCGCTCAGCTGTGTCCGACTCTTTGCGACCCCATGGACTGCAGCATGCCAGGCTTCCCTGTCCATCACCAAATCCCGGAGCCTACTCAAACTCATGTCCATTGAGTCAGTGATGCCATCCAACCATCTCATCCTCTGTCATCCCTTTCTTCTCCCACCTTCAGTCTTTCCCAGCATCAGGGTCTTTTCAGATGAGTCAACTCTTCACATCAGGTGGCCAAAGTATTGGAGTTTCAGCTTCAGCATCAGTCCTTCCAATGAATATTCAGGACTGATTTCCTTTAGGTGGGTCTGTTAATCCTCTGATGCCCAGGTCTCCACACATTTGGATGCTGGAGCTGCTTTGGAAATCAATAAGTTAATGAAAGAAAGTCTCCTGTGAACTGTAGAATGTGGGTCTTGTGTATGTGTCAACCCATGTATGTTGAACAGTGATACTGCAGAGTCACCCCTATGGAGGTCTGGCTGGGAAGTTCAGCAAGTGGCCCCCAGTCCTCCCAGGGGTATGCATACCTTGGGTTTCCCATTTAAAAAATTGCTGTTGGTGTCGTTTCCCTGCCTTGCTCTTGGGGAACTTTCCCATCTCCCCTCATCTCCACCAGTCCTAAGTGCTTAGACACTACAGTTCCAGTTTGGTGGACAAGGTCAAATGACCACAGTGTCCCTGTGCTGCTTCCACGGGTGTGTGTGTTTGTGCATGTGCGTGTGTGTCTGTGCCTGAGGTGTGACCCACACAACATAAAAATTAATAACTCAGTGGTTCTTCAGCACATTCACAACATACTGTACAGTCATCACACCCCTTTAATTGCCTAACATTTTCATCACCCAAAAAACAAACTCCACCTTAATCATTAACAGTCATACCCTGTTCTCCCTTCTCCCAGCTCCTGCTTTCTGCCTCTACGGACTTGGCTGTCCTGGGCGTTTCATGTGTGTGGCATCACACAGCATATGGCTTTTGTGACTTACTTCCTCCACTCAGCATACTGTTTTCAAGGTTGTGGCAGCACGTGTCAGCGGTCCATTCCTTTTCATGGCTGAATATTATTCCATGGCATGGATGGACTACATTTTGTTTATCTGGACACTTGGGTCATTTCCATGTTTTATTAGAATGAATAATGCTGCTGTGAACATTTGTGTACAGATTTTTGTTTGGACGTATGATTTCAGTTCTCTTGAGTACATAACTAGAAGGGGAGTGGCTGAGTCCTGTGGTTGTCCTATGCTTGTCTATACTTACCTTTTTGAAAACCTGGCAAATTGTTTTCCAAGGTGGCTGCACCATTTATAGCACCATTAACAGTGGACATGGTTCCACCAACTGCTGTTATTGTCTGACTTTTTGATTCTAACCATCCCGTTGTTGTCCATCTCTTTTTGATGCCATGGACTGCATGGGGCTGACCCCAGGCTTCCTTGTCTTTCACTGTCTCCTAGAGTTTGCTCAAACTCATGTCCATTGAGTCAGTGATGCCATCCAAACATCTCATCCTCTGTTACCCCTTCTCCTCCTGCCCTCAGTCTTTCCCAGCATCAGGGTCTTTTCCAGTGAGTCACCTCTTCCAATCAGGTGGCCAAAATAATGGAGCTTCAGCTTCAGTTATAGTGTTGTTCAAATCTTCTGTTTCTTTGTTGATCTTTTGTCTAGTTTTGCTATACATTATTGAAAGTGGAGAATTCAAAGCTTCAACTTTTATTGTTTCTCCTTTTAATTGTCAGTTTTTGTCTCATGCATTTTGGGGCTTTGTGATTGGGTTCTCTGTCATATTGTTCAGTGCTGCCCCTCAGAGCATCCTTTTTTGGGCCTGAGCAGTCTGTTTGTGATCCTGGACTTGTTTCCTTGATCAGCTTTCTCTAGACTCAGTCCAGTCAGCTTGTTTCTGAGCATCCAACCAGAGCTCTGTGACTTGTTCAGTTCTAGAATTTGCTTGTGATTGATTCAGTCTTTCCATTAAGTAGGGCTTGTAAATGATGCTGGGCAAGAGGTCAGGGGTGGAAATTGAAATTTTCGGAAATTTAATAACCTTTGGATATTATTTAGTCTGTTCTCGCTCTCTTTTTTTTTCAGATCAACGTGGGGCCTGGCTCAGAGAACTGAAATGATCTGTCCCAGGTCACAGCAGGTTGGAGGCAGGGACTGCACTGGACTGAAGGTATTTGGCTCTTTCTTCACTCCTCTTTTGTTGAGGTGCCCACATCTGCATGTTGTTACTCTGGGGGTTCTTGGTGCGTGTCTGCAGGCTTGTGCTTGACTGGAGTCTCCCCTGGGAATCTCGTCTCTGGGTATGAATATGTATACATGTCTGCACCCCCTGCCCCCCGCAGCCTGCCCGCTTCCCTCTCAGGGACTCTGTTCAGTGGGGCTGGGCTGGGAGCACAAATCTGCTTGTCAGGACATCCCTCTAAGTGATGCTGGCGCACAGCCAGCTTTGGATACGAAACACACCGGGCACTTCCTTACTTGTCCTGCGGTTTTACGACAGGCGTTCTCTTAGTAAAATTTTCCCTAAGAATAGCTTTTTATAATCTTTTAAGTCAGTTTATCATTGGTTCCATGTATGCCTGACAGTCACAATTCTGTGGATGCTTCTCTCCCTTCTCTTTCATGCAGCTAGTGAAGCGTGGAGGGTAGCGAGTGTTTCCCAGTCCCTCTAGAAAGACGTCAGAGAGGGTTTTGGTGATAGCAGGAGGGGAACCCAGTGGGTTTGCACTCCCTTCATGCCTTGTCATGTGTGACTTTTCCTTTTTGTGCTCACTGCAGGAGATGCAAGGTTTCAGGAGTCCTCGATAGGCTGGGAGACCCTGTCATCCCTCTGTAGGTGGGCTCTGTAAGTCAGAGCTTTATTCTTCAGATCTGTGGATGCCTGGAAATGCGAGGAGGGCTTCACAGTGTCTGTGAATCTCTAAACGGTTAGCCCACATTTTGTACACACATCCTTGTGTTACTTCTGAGCAGCAGCCTTACTGGTTTTATCAGGCTCACGAGGTCCCAGGACACTCAGTAATGAGGCGTGTTGCTGAGGCTGGCAGGGTGCTGGGAGGATCGGCCCAGGTGCCAAATCACCACCTGCCATGTGCACAGGGGAGCCTTGGGTTCATCACTCAGGACCACTGTCCCTAAGATGTGGACAATTGAGGAAGAGCAGGACCCATAGTGACCAGTCATGATTCCTGTCAGCAGGAAGCTCCTTTCTCTGGTAAAAGAGAGAGCAGACATACGGAGGAGGATGTGATGAGAAGGAGATATGAACACTGAGGCATGTTGACAGTATTTGTAAATTATCAACAACTACGTAACTCATTGATGCCTTCAGTGGGGAGCACACGTGTGTTTATGCCAAGCTTGATGGAATCCAGAAAGGTAGGTGCTAAGACAGGAAGATGACCTGGACAGGTGAGCAGCAAACTTTTTCTGCAAAGAGGCAAATGGTAAGCAGTCTAAGCTTTGTAGGCTGTGCGGTGTTGTAACTACCCTACTTTGCTGTTGTCGCACTAAAGCAACTGGAGATGTTACATAAATGGGTCGATATGGCTGAGTTCCAATTAAACTTTATTTATGGACACTAAAATCGGAATTTCATATGCTTTGCATTTGTCACAAAGTTTTTTCTGCTTTTTAGTTTTGAGTCAACCATTTAAAAAGGTAAAAGCCATTCTGAACCTGTGGGTTATACAAAAGCAGGTGGTGACTTGCATTTGGCGTGTGACTCTATTTTCTTGACCCCTGACTACGGTAACCAAGAAGCTCCAGATCTTAGAATTAAAGCTGAATAGCACCGTTCTCGAGCTTTCTGCTCTGACCAAAGCTGCAGAACCCAGAAATAAATTAGGCAGCAATTGCAATAATTGAGTCTTAATGTCAGAAGGTACTTATAACTTGATTAAATCTTTTTCTCTGTTATATCTTCCCTTAATTATGCCTAGCTATTGTATGGTATTTTGCAGCTCACCAAGGGCTTGCACATAATCATCTAATTTAATTTTTGTTAAAAATTCCTTAAAAATTTATTTTATTCACCAAAAATGAACATGAAAATACTCCTTTTGTTAAAAAAAAATTAAACAGAAAAAGTGAAAGTTTCTGTTGGTTTCCTCCTCAGGTCCACCATTCTCAGCAAAGCAACTTTTTTGACTTCATTGTGAATTCTTCCAAAACTTTCCTTGTATGTTTACATAGGATCTGTGCAGGTAGTTGTGTGGGGGCTTTTCTTTTCATCTGCTCACTCATGTGGTAATATGTGTTTGGTCTATAACTTGCTTTCTGTTGTTCAGTCACTCAGTCGTGTCCAGCTCTTTGTGACCCCATGGACTGCAGCACTCTAGACCTCCCTGTCCCTCATTATGCTGTTGCTTTACAATAAATATATCATGAAGACAATTCCATGTCCACGTAAGGAAAATACTCATTTCATCTACTCATGCAGATGAGCCCATAGTTTGCATGTATTGTAGATTATTTACTTTTTTCTTTGTTAATGATCATTTTAATTGTTTCTCTTTTTTCCTGTTATAAACAATGATACAATGTCCATTAACACACATGTGTGGGATGTCTGTGTGGACAGTTATTTCCACGTTAAATGTTAACAGACCATCTAATTGCCCTCCAGAAAGAATAAACTAGCAGTAATATACAAGAATCCGTATTACCCTATAACTTGGCCCTTTTTTTGCCAGTCACGTGAGCACAATTTGTATCTTTTCACTTGTTTATTGGATGTACTTACATTCCTGTCTACAACTTAGTATTGTCTTTGGTTGCAGAGGTATTTGTTTGCAGCTAAATTGATCATCTTTCCTCTGGCCACTTCTTTTTGTATCTAGTGTAAGAAACTAGAATTTTGATCATAAAAGTTAAGGATTTCTGCTCAATGAGGGAAACTATAGAAGATGAATGAAACATTGATAGAGGATATTTACAAAAGAAAAGAATTGATAAGAGGGTTTTATAAAGTACACACAAGTCAACCAGAAAAAATATTGGGGAACCTAATAGAAAAATGGTGGCTCAGATGGTAAAGAATCTGCCTGCAATGCAGGAGACCCAGGTTCGATCCCTGGATTAGGAAGATCTCCTGGAGAAGGGAATGGCAGCCCACTCCAATATTCTTGCCTGGAGAATTCCATGAACAGAGGAACCTGGTGGGCTACAGTCTATGGGGTCGCAAAGAGTCAGACACAACTGAGCAACTAACATTTTCACTTTCAATAGAAAATTGAGCAAAGGCTGTGGATAGCAATTCACGGAAGGGGGAAAAACTATCAATCTCAGTAAAAAGTTTCTCAGTCTTCTGAGGAGTTAGAGAAACGCAAATAAAAACAACAGTTAGCTACAAAGGTATACCTATTAGATTGGCAAAAATATAAAAGTTAAATAATACTCACTGATGTCAAGGCTGTGGGGAACTGGCAGACTCTTGCATTTTCATCGGGACTAATCTAGTCTCCGAGTCTGTTGCAGCCATGCCGGCCGTTGTCTGGGACCCAGTGGCCCTTCTTGGTGAATACCTTGGAGAAAAGCGTGCCCGAGTCTGCACAGGTGCAGGTCCTGGAGTGCTCACTACAGCCTCCTAGTGGTGGCTGAGCAGCACTGCAGTGTCACCGCCGGGTGACCGGAAGGGTCGCGTGACCGGTGTTAGGGAGCCCTACACAGCAGTGCAGAGGGAGGCAGCAGGGGAGACAGACAAGTTCCTCAGCTCACATTGTGCACATTGGTGCCATTCGTGTAAACGCCATGTGGAGGCTCATCACAGTGGGCCCCTGGGAGGAGCAGGTGATGGGAGGGACGACCAGGGGGTACACTTGGGGGAAACAGGAGAAGCAAACTTGTGTAGATTAGTGATGATGAAAGGCCATCCCCAGGGAGTTTGATTAACTTAATTTTGAATATCTGAGGCTCATGGGGAGGAGGGGGTCTTATTGCGTGATTACAAACATGGGGTACAAACATACCCCAGAATCATTTTCAATGTTCATATCATGTGCTTGCTAGAGGTACCTTTTTATTTGTTGGAGGTTATCTTTTCTGTACATTTTTAATCAGAGATATGACAAGTACCTTCACATCAATAGTCAATGGTTTTAACACTGTTGAAGAATCTATGCCTTCCTCACTAACTTGATAAGTAACTTTTATTGTATAGGAACTGCCCGTGTAGATGTGGGTTCCATAATTTATTTGGGCATTTTTGTGGCATTTCTATACTATTTTGGTTATGATCAATCTATAAAATGTCTGTATGTCCCCTCAGACAAATCTCCATTCATTGTTTTTCATTTCAACATTTTGCCAGCTTTTTTTTTTTAGACTTTTACTATGCAGATTAATTTTTTTTATCAGCTTATTCATTTCATTGAAAGTTTACAAGGTCCCGTGAGACAACTGAATTTATTAAGCTTATGCACTGATTTACTCTCCATGAGCCCAGTTCTCTGTTTTTATCAGTAAAGCCATAGAGTTTGGTTCAGTCAGGTCAGACACACTTCATATAAGGCTTAGTCATAATTTTTCTTAATATGAATGTTTCTATTACAGTTTTCTAATTTGATATTGTTTCAGATACTTTCAATGTTGATCTTAGCATCTTAGTGAACTGATGTCAATTGATTCTAATAGTTTTAAAATTTATTCTTGTCTGCTTTTTTAGGCAGATAATTGTGTATTTAATAAATAAGAATAGTTTTCTTCTTTTCAGTGTTTTTCTTATTGTAAATGTAGAGCCCCCATTACAATGATGTTTGGAAATATTGAAAATGAGTTTCCTTAACAAGAAGTCTTCTGACATATCAACATTCGGTATTAGACTGCGTTGCATTTTCTGGCAAATATTTCTTACTAAGCTAAGGGTAAAGACATTTCCTTTTATTCCTAATTTTATAATAGATTTTTCTTTTTCAAGGTCAAGAATGGGTGTCAAGTTTTGTCAGGTTTTTCCTTGCATCTGTGGCAGTGATAGTGATCATGTGTATTTTGCTTGTGTATTTTAATTTTCCCGAAAACTCAGTGTGGTGGGTATTAGTATTCCCGTTTATGGAGAAGGAAACTAAATAGCCTAGGAGCTAAGGAAGGTGCTTGGGGTTGAGCTGGGGTGTGGAGCCTTGTGCACCTGTACCTGGACCTTTTCTGAGTGCTGGCCTTCTGTGTGCAGAGCCAAGGCTCGCTTCAGTGTGTGAACAGAGATGGAGATTAGAAGTTCTAACATTCCATGTTGTGGATTCTGCTTCGGAGGACGCATCCCAGGAAAATAAGGTGTGTGCAGAAATTATGAACAAGGCTGCTTGTCACATCGTTAAGTGGAACGAGTGAAAAATAAAAAAAGTTCAGTGGAAAGTGAGCTGTCATCCATAACACAGACAATAAGTGAGATATCGTGTTCTTATTAGAATATTTCTGGAAATGATTAGTGACAAAACATAGTCTCATGACAACATAGTATAAACAGTAAGCGCATTACGTTCTTGAAAATCTCCAGAGCAAATGCCGGTGAGAGGAACGGAAAGGAGGAGCCCACTGCATCAGCAATGACAGGGCAGCCCCTCGGTGGGAGGGCTTTGGAAATAAGCCGAGCATTCTTGGTCAGGCTTCCCTGGAGGGTCATTCGCTCAAATGTGCAGCCAGTCAAGGTTGTTTAAGGGCTGGACCAGAGCGCTTGTCATTCCTGCCGTGAAAGGCCTGGTGTGTGCGCTGCCCGGGTCTGACCTCCCCTTGCGCCTGGTCAGGAAGAATCTTGCAGCCTTAGCCCCCCTCTTCCCCCCTACCCCCCGCCGTGTCTCTGTCTCTGTCTCTCTGTCCGTCCCTCTCTCTTTCTCAGGAACCCTCTGCCTCTTCCTACTTCCCGACCCTCCTACGGGGGGGCCCTCCTACCTCCTTGACAGCCAGCAGCTGTCAAGCTGTTACCACTGTCTCTGTGCAAAGAGCCCAATACGCTTCATTTTAGTAATCGTCTGGACAGGCGAGTGAGACAGCCCTCTGGGCACAGAGGTGACATTTGTACCTGAATCAGCCTGCCTCCAGAACTGTTAGCCATCACACTCAGTGTCAGCAAATATTTACTTGGCACCAGTTACTTCACAGGTACCATGCTGGGTTCTTGGAATCCTGGATTGAATAAGGCAGTGCCATCAAAGAATGCATAGTCTATACACAGAAACAGACAGACATTCTGACATAAGGTAGCAAGCACAGATGGGCATTGAAATCACAAAAGACTTCCTGAGGGAGATGATTTTTGATGTAAATCTTTTTTTTTTTAAATTGAAGTATAGTTGATTTGTGATGTTGTGTTAGTTTCAGGTCTACAGCACAAGGATTCAGTTATATATAGCCTTTCCCAGATTCTTTTCCCTCATAGGTTATTACAGAGTATTGAGTATAGTTCCCTGTGCTATACAGTAGGTCCTTGTTTATCTGTTTTATACATAGTAGTGTGTATATGTTAATCCCAAAATCCTAATTTGTCCTGCTCCCCTTTCCCCTTGGACAAGTTTGTTTTGTCTGTGCATCTGTTTCTGTTTTGTATATACTTTCATTCGTATTAGAATTCACAGTATTTGTCTTTCTCCAATCGTGAAAGGTGAACTGGAATTACTTCAATACATGGTCCTAGGGGATGAAGCGGGGATCTAGTGGGTGCTGGGGCTGGCGGAAGTCGTGACAGCAGCATGCTGGGGGCAGGTGGAAAGGCCTGAGGTCTGCGTGGCCGATGTAAGCAGGGAGATCACGGAAGATACACGATGCCATGAAGTGGAGTTTGGAATTTAGCTTGGAGATCACCAACCATTAATGGGATTTTCAAGTCTGGAGAGTGATATACGCAGAGTGGAGGGACAAGAGTCAAGGACTTGTGAGGTGGCCTCTGCAGCTGCCTAGACTAGAGAAGATGAAGGCATGGCCAGGGTCTGCACTGGCTGGCTGGTTTCTCCAACCTGCCTGTAGTCCAGGAAGCCAAGCCTCCCATTGGGGGGCAACTTGTGGTCCAGGAAACTGAGCCTCCCATGGGGGCCAGGGCAGGAGTCTCGAGTGGGCAGCTTGCTCTCCCCTCACCTGAGGCTCGGGTGCTCAAGGGGCAAAGCTGCCTTTGTCTCCTCCAGGACGATGTTGACAGATTTTGAATTTGCAACTTCATGGTTTGGTTACAGTGAGGTTAGTCTGTAAGATTCCTGAGCTGCAGGGGGAACTGGCAGTCGCTGTGGGTCACTGCCTCGGGTGGTGGCACCACCAGCCTCAGGAAGCATAGCTGTTCTGAGGTCTCCGTGCTCTCTGACTGGAGACTAACTTTTCCCAGGACAGGTTGGTATTGCAAGTCCCAACCCAGCTAAACGTTTCATTCTGGATCCCTTAATTGAGTTGGGAAGGGAGTTCCTGGCGACAGCAGGGTGCTTCACGGAGCATGGTGCCCTTGGCCGTGGGGCAGGAGGCAGGCCGCTCCCAGTGGCTTTGGAGGGTTTGCCTGGAGGGAGTGTTTTCAAATCAGCTCTGTGTGACTGCATCCTTTGGGGTAAGAAAACTTAGAAACACATGAGGTGGTTTCTTATAAAAAAATTTTGATTGTAATTGTATCTCTAGAAAGCAGGGAGACCCTGGAAAGTTTTGTGTTTACCCTGAGCCAGTTCTTCATCTGATATTGAGAACCAGGGACCGACCGGTTGATCCCCGAAGGACCCCAGCAGAGAGCCTTAGGAATGGGGAGGGTCCAGAGTGAGAGCCATGTGAAAGATGCAGGAGGGGTGGTAGGCGTTCTCTGCAAAGGAACACGTTCCTCAGCCTTGGACCTAGAGCTGAGAACTAGGGGCTTAGCTATAGGTGTGAGAACTGCTCCGGGACTTAGCTGTTGGTGTGAGAACTGCCGTTTAAAAGGAGGTTTTTATGTTTTGCAAGTCATGTATGAGCATGGAATACAATTTTCAACGAGTCAAAGGGTATGTAGCATGCAGAGAACATCTTCCTCCCTCTCTCATCCCCCAGCATTTTGTTCCCCTCCACGGAGGCAGGAGTTGCTATGCGTTTCCTGTGCTCCCTTTGGAGGCAGTCCAGGCATTTACTGTGTGTGTGTGTATGTGTGTGTTTGTGTAGCTTTTCAGACACAACGTGGGATGCTCTATGTATTATTTAAAACTTTACATGTCAGCGGTGCCATTTTGAAATACCATCCACTGCAGAGACAGTCCTTTGATCCAGTTTGTTTTCAGACTATTTGCAAAGTTCCCTTGCACCGTGGAATACTTATGAGCTCTGAGCTTGAAATGGTGTTAGCAAATTCTGACCCTTCAGCTTCAATTTTTCCAGACGGATGTCTTCCCTCCTAGCAACCAAAATTGATTGTTTGGTTTCATAGCTGAGGATTTTTCACTTGTTGATGAACTGAGGAAGACCACACAGAAGCAAGCAAGAAGGGGAGCCTGTGCTAATCGTTACCAATTAACAGGATGGGCAAATAGCTCAGGGCGCAAGAGGGTAAAGGGTGTGGTCTGGGAAATACTAAATCAGCTTACATCACAGAGAGCCAATGACAAGGGCACTTTATGAATTCCTTGAGATTCAGAAGGAAAATCCAGGTGTTTGTTAATCTCATTCAATATACTGGGTGAAGTGGCTGCAGGACTCGTCGGCAGCTGTCCTGGCTGCAGGCTGCCTCCCCCTGCTTGAGAATCACCAGTCTTTGGAGCGAGCAGCTTGATGGCGCCGTGACTGCCAGGCTCTGAGCCTGGAGCACCAGGGTGGAGGAGGGTATGATGGAAAGAAGAAGGCCAATTTGGCCTCATGCACACATGCCACGCAGGCGGGAATAATGTCTTTTGACATGTGTATTTCCTCTAGGATCTCTCTTCTCAGCAAACACCCCGATTTCAGAGAAGTAATTATGAGGATTATAGAGGCTATACAATATTAATTAATGTTCCTTGTAAGTGGAAATGTTGCTTCTCTCTCTCAGTAGCTGACATATTTCTAGAACTCAATTGTTGTTTGTTGTTTAGTTGCGAAGTTGTGTCCGACTCTTTTGTGACCCCCTGGACTGTAGCCCACCAGGCTCCTCTGTTCAGGGGATTTTCCAGGCAAGCATATTGGAGTGGGTTGCCATTTCCTTCTCCACTAGAACTCAATAGTTGTTTCCTATTCGTAGTGAATATATTTTCTTGATCCACCCTGGTAACTTTCTGCTTCCTAAGATTGGATGGCCTCCAAAATTTCTAGTGTTTTAGGCAAACTTTTGGGTTTTCAAATATCAGCTTCTCGTAAGTCAAGTTGCATATTCCATTCATTGCTGAGGTGTTTGCAATCACTAGTATTAATTCTGATTAGCTCTCTGGGCTGCCAGCCATAGCTGTTCTGGGACTCCATAGGGACTGGGCTACTGTGTGCTGGCGGAAACTGCGGCTATATGGGGAGAGTGGCTGCCCCTGGTTTGCTCTGAGGACCCTGGACAGTTACATGGCTAAACACATAAAATGAAGGGTCTTCACAAGTCACTGAGTCATTTTTCCAGATTAGATTTCCAAATGTCAAAAGGAACAGCAGCTCATTAAAACTGCAGCTGTAAAACCCACCAACGCCACATGTAGGAAAGTGATTACAGAGCAAGCTTGATTAATTAGGTGTGAAAATTCAGGACCAGCGTGGTAATAAATGACGGGGCTCACCCAGCAGCCTGCTCCCCGTCCACTGTGTTTCGCTGAATGGCCTATTTTCCACTCGTCTGTTGTACGGAGATCACGTTTCAGAGCTGGTAAGGTTTACATCTAAATCACAGCACCGACCGAAGACCACGCAGAGTTGCAGACACTTCCAACTCTGGTTTCCTTTATCTTCTTTCTCTGTGGCCTGTCATTTATTACTAAACCTTCTTGAGTCTCATTTTATGCATTTATAGAAGGTGAATTTTGGTTCCTACTTATATACCAAGCCTTTGAATAGAAGCAATGTCATTAAAAAACAAACAAAAATAAACTCTGCATAATCTTGTATGTGGCTTTGAATCTTTGAGTCTGAGAGATCCTGTGATATGTAAATATGATGTTCATTGTCTAGTATCATTTAGAAATCTGAGGATCTGGTTTATCAGATCGATGTTTTGAATTGAAGTAGAATAGCATTTGTGAAGATGTCTAGTGTAGGGCTGCATACATAGAAGGTATTCAGTAGCCACTGGCCATGTCATGTCATCTGAATGGAGAAGATGGAATTCCAGTTTCAGAGAATGACAGTGGGAAGCAGTAGACTTACTGGGACAGGACTGCTCTGGTGAGCCTGATATCGTCCTTCTTCAGGGATGCACAGGGTAGCGTTGTGCAGTGCTTTAGAGTCATAAATATTAATCATCGTTGTGGAATCGTCCTGATAACCTTTCATTTCTTCCAAGCCCCACATTTTCAGGGACTTCCAGTTGACTACAAAATAAAGTCTGCTTTCCTTGGCTTTTAATGATTCTGCAGCCAGTTCCAGCTTGGTGGTGATGGTTTCTCCACAGCACCCACTGGGTGTCCTGTGATTCACCTCTGTTCTGATACCATCTCCCCAGAGACACGTCAGATCCCAAGGGTAAGCGCCCAGTCTCCCAAGATGACCCCCACATCAGATGCCAGTCTCAGGTCCAGGTGCCACCTGTCTTCTGACCAAGTGGCTAAAATCAGAGGTCCTCACAATCCCTCCTTGGGTTCCATGAACCTGCTGGAGCAGCTCAGAGAACTCAGGGAACCAGCTTACTCACTGGGTCACGGGTTTACTGGAGAGGATTTGAAGAGTCGGAGTCAGCAGCCGGATGAATAGATACATCTGGCCCTGGGGAATCTGGCCCATCTCGGCACAGGGAAGCTTTCTGTTCCCCCAGCCTGAGAGCTCTCCAAACCCATCCTTTTGGGGCTTACGGAGGCTGAAGACATGGGCATGAGTGATTTGACCTCTATTCACTCTCCCCTCTCCAGGAATCAGGGTGGAGAGGTCGGGATGGAGTGGGGTAGGGGGTGGAGGGTGAGGAAGGGGGTGGAAGTTCCAGTCCTCTGTTTGGGTTTGGTCTCCCTGGCAACCAGCCCCCTCCTTAGATGCTTTCCAAAAGCCACCACATTAATAAAAGAAAACACTAATTCCAAGGGTTTTAGGAGCCCTATGGAAGAAATGGGATGAAGACCAAATGCTCATTTCTCATAAATCACGACCTTGCAGCAGCCTACTGTTCCAGGGTGCCCTTACTTTCAGGGCGTTAACTCAGTGTCCTTCTCACTCTTTATTCTCATGCTTCTGAACCAGCCAGATTATTCTGCTTCTCCTTGCATACGCCCTAGCATCCCCCACTTCCGGGCCTTTGTCACTCGAGAAATGGCTTTGCCAAGCTGTCACTCTGTCTCCGGCATGGCGCTAGGTGCTGAGGATGTGACTTGAATGTGTGCAGTCTTTGACCTCTGTTAGCTCTTTGTCTGATAGGGACAGATGCATAGAGAGACAATTAAAAACCCCGTGGGATGAGTACAGTGATAATGCTCTCCGTCATCGAACTCAGGGCTCATGGCTTCCTCAGACTCCGGTACCCTTCACCTCTGTGTCACATATCTATGCACTGAAGCCGACTGTGGCCAGAATCATGTGTTTACCTGGAAGAGCTCTGTCTCTGTCTTACCTGGGGAAAGGTAATGCCCCTACCCGAGTACAGCCTCCCTTTGCTGTGATCTTCATTCCTCTTAAGTCTCATTGAAACTGCCCATCTTTTATTTCCACTGTTTTCTTCTGACAGCCTGTTTACCTCTTCTCTTTCACTCTCTCCATCAAGCCTGAACCCCATGGACCTTAGCTTACATTCCAGTACTGCTCTGGATGGTAGCCCACACCCTTTGTTACTCCTTCACGGGAATCCTGGGTCCTCCTGCCGTCTGCCTTCTCTGCGTCTGTACTGACCCCTTTGGCTACTGCCGAGGCATCCTGCTAAGTGAATATAAAGTTGTGCTCTTTCCATTTCTTTGGGCTATTGGTGCTGCCCAGAAATCCTTCACGTGTTCCTCACTGGCTGTCAAGTGGCAGTTTCAGAACTTCTCTCTTCTATGATGAAAAGATCATGAAGGGGCCTTGTATTTCACATTAAGGAAATTGGATCTTATTCCCAAGAAATGTGTAGCTGGCAGACACTCCAAGACATGTGTGCAAGTATGTATGTGTGTGTGTGTGTGAGATGAAGCTAAGTTCTTTCTGGCAGATGTTCAGAGGTGAGCTTGAGGACACAGGACAACTTTGGGGCCAAGGCTGAGAAGGCACTGAGCCAGGACTTGGCAGGAGGACAGGAAGGAGGGGGCAGATTTGAGAGTTATATAGTGAGTAAAATTGGCGAACTCCAACTGAGGCAGAGAATATAAGAGGGGGTAACGTCTTAGGGAAAAAACTAATGATTTTCATTTCCAACATGTTGACTTTTAGTTGCCGGTGGGATCTGAAGTGGAGCTTTGATATATGAGTCTGAGGCTCAGGGGATGAGGCCAAGGCTGGAAATATAGATTTAGGAGCCACTGGCATATAGATGGTAATTACAATCGCGAGAATGGCTGCGGCTACCCAGGGAGCATGTGGAGTGAGAAAAGCAGTGGGTGGAGGACAGTACCCTGGGGAATGGCAGTCTTCACAGAGCAGATGGAGGAAGATGGGCCCACGAAGGGGCCAGAGGAGGAACCGTCCAAGGGACTGGGGGAGCCAGATGATGTGGGACCATGGAAGCCTCGGGAAGGAAGAAGCGATTAATTGCATCACACGTAGCAGAGAGATCCAGTGAGATTCAGATTGCAAAATGCCCATCATGCTCGACATTTAAGAGTTCCTAGTGGCATTTTCTGAGAACATGTTCAGTTGAAGGTGGGAGCAGGAGCCAGACTACTGAGAGCTGGAGAGAGGAAGGAGGGGATTTAAACATCAGTTCTCTGAAAAACAACAGAGAAGGGAAGGGGTAGACCAGATGGCTACTTCCTGGATGGTTCCTGAGGGGTCTGGTGATAATGGCCCAGGTCATACTGTTTCCCTTTGCTGGAAGGCCCTACCTCCACACCTGCTCCACATTCTTATCTATACGTCCAGGAATAACTAAATGATAGTTCTTCCATGGGAAATCTCTGAAGATCTCCTCATAGGGAAGTATTAGCTCCCCTGTCTGGACTCTGGCAACACTGAATCTAAGTCTATGGTCCACTTATGACATTTATTTTGTTTTTCTTTAAATCCCATATTGTAGTTATTTATCTGCATGTTCATTCCTTTATTAGATTGTACATATGTCATGTGTTGTTTTTTAGTCACTAAGTCATGTCTGGCTCTTTGCGACCCCATGGACTGCAGCACACCAGGCTTCCTTGTCCTTCACTGTCTCTCCGAGTTTGCTGAAACTCACGTCCATTGAATCAGTGATACCATCCAACCATCTTATCTTCGGTCACCTCCTTCTGCTCCTGCCCTCAATCTTTCCCAGCATCAGGATCCTTTCCAATGAGTCAGTTCTTCGCATCAGGTGGCCCAAGTATTGGAGTTTCAGCTTTGGTCTTTCCAATGATTATTCAGGGTTGATTCCCTTTAGAATTGACTGGTTTGATTTTGCTGCCCAAGGGACTCTCAAGAGTCTTATTCAGCACCAGAGTTTGAAAGCATCAGTTCTTCGGTGCTCGGTCTTCTTTATGGTCCAACTGTCACATCCATACATGACTACTGGAATTGTGTACATTTGTCTAATATTTATTTTTCTATATTCTATATACCCATATTCCAGAATGAAATGGAATGCTGCAAAGTCAGTGGGAACTCAACAAATAGTTATTGAAGGACTCTATCTATCTATCTATCTATCTATCTATCTATCTATCTATCTATATATGTATATATGAACATCCATCACAATTACATATAAATATGTTGGAACTTTGATTTGTGTGGAGTTTTGTTAATAGAATCAATATTATAGGATTGGTTCAAGTGAGTAACCTAGAAGTGTAAGTAAATTAGGTGTGTCTTTTTGTGCCACATTCTGGTGGTTTTAATATTTATATTTTCAAGCCTGGGCAAGTAGGGGCTTAAGTGCATTTATCTCCTTCTCAAAGGTGGCCTTGCCTTGGACTTTGTTTAATGGAGAAAGAGGAAACAGTGAGCTGGACTGTTTGCTGGGTCAATGGGGAAAGCTTCGGAGGGTGGGCTGCTCATTGAGGGCTCTCTACAGTCGGTCTGTCACCCGTTGGGCCTCGCTGGTTCTGTGCAGAGTCCCGTCACCTCTGGGTGTTTCTGGGGGCGAAGCAGCAGGCTGGCTCCCAGGCCTGAATCTGTGCCATTGTCACCATCATTTTCACTTTGCCCTTGGCCCTGCAGATGATGCAGCCTGGGTGTGTAAGTCTCTATCCAAGTGTGCGCAAGGGGGACCCTGAGCTCTGCTTGTTTGCACGACCCGAGGAGGCTCCTTGGGGCTGTTGCAGGTGGGTCTCCAGGGGCAGTGGTGAGAGGGCGGAAAGGGCTGGCCGCTCACTCCTCATTCTTCTGGAAGCAGCCCAGCTGGTCATGTGCCAGCGGGAACATCTTCCTGTATGATAAAGTGAACACTGGATGTGCTTAATGAGACCATTGGAGTGTCTCTTCCAATTACCTTTTTGGGGAGAAAGAATGGAATGTACCAGCGTAAACGGAAAGCAGCAAGTGTTCATTTAAAAGGTCAAGTGTATTTGGTCTCTACTTGCTCTGCCTGTGTCTCTGATCTGACTCCCGGTGCCTTAATCAGACATTGACTTCAGAGTCCTGTGTGCACACCCGGGGTTTGACGGGGCCATGCAGGAGGCATTCATTTGGGTTAACGTGTGTTTTATTGAGTTTTCAAAGAAGTTTATGCAGAACAGTAGACAATGAAGTTTCTGCTGGGAGGCCGTTGGGGGACGTGAGCAAAAGCCTGTCCTGGATGAAAGGCCTTTTAAGATTGTGAATTCAAACACGTGAGGCCAAGCCTCGCTGGGGAGTGATTCTCCTAAAGTGGCTGTGACAGAATCTCATACAGATGCAAAGAGGATGTCAGAAGCCTGTAGCCACCCTTCATCCTGGGTGACCATGACTGTCAAAGACTGCAAATATTTGTGCAGAAGTTACAAGATGCCAATAGCACCATGGGACTCACTGTGGAAGCGTAATTCGAATGTAGACAGGGGTGGTGGAGCAGAGCTGCCTGATTAAGTTAATATGTATTGATATTTCTCCTGTTGTTTTGACTTCCTAGGCTGTTTAAATTCAGTCTTGTCACAACAAAATACAAAAGAGGCTGCTATGACATTGATTTTTTAAAAATCCTGCCTCTGAAGGATATTGTGTTTTTTGTTTTGTATATTGTGTATGTGTCTGTGTGTGTTTATACTCCAGAGTTGACAGGACGGCAGAAATGTTGAAATTGTGGCACAAATAATTATGTTAAATTGTTGAGCATAAATTATCAGGGAAATACAGTTTGATTGTAAGCATAAATCAATTTTATGTGTCACAAAATTGCCACCATTAGAGTTTGCTGAGACTTATTTCTGGCAGTGGTGAACACAATGATGGTCTGAAAATAGACACGCTGGTGTCTGAGGACCCTGTGAAAACCTGGACTTACTGATTCATGGGGTAGAAGGTGGGCGAGGAGGGGTGTGTGGGTGTGGAGAGCCTGAGACAGGTGAGTGTCCACGCCCCTTAAGCCAAGCCTCAGCACACCAGGCTTCTTCCTTTGCTGTTGCTTCTAACACCTCTGCTTCCAAGTCAGAAGCAAACGCAGCTGCAAATGCCCAGTTTGCTCACGTGTGTGCCGTTAACCACACTCATCCTGAGTTAAAAAAGACTTTTTTGTTTTAGTAGACAGACCAGAGACGATCATCCAGTCATCACTGTTTTATCTGAGCAGAAACAACTACTTGCATCTATATCCAGAACATCTATCGACCGGAACTTTCCTCTCTGTGTATTTTATATCTGGAGTTTTGGGGAGGTGTCGAGGAGGAGGGGTGTTCATATTTGAATATAGCTGTGTCTAATTTGGGAATTTTCAATACTCAGAACAAAATGATAGTGCTTCTCTTGTAGGTGTGCTAAGTTGCTTCAGTCGTGTTAGACTCTTTGCGACCCTGTGGACTGTAGCCCACCAGGCTCCTCTGTCCATGGGATTCTCCAGGCAAGAATACTGGAGTGGGTTGCCATGCCCTTCTCCAGGGGATCTTCCCGACCCAGGGATCCAACCCTCATCTCTTACATCTTCTGCATTGGCAGGTGGGTTCTTTACCAGTCGCACCATCTGGGAGGCCCCATGCTTCTCTCAGAAAGCCCTAATCAGAGACGCTAGAAGCTGTTTTTCTGGCTCAGCTTGTGACCCTGCCTGCCCTTCCTGTTGGGGACAGATCGTATCACTGCTGGGATGGATGGGAAACCACAGCCTGTAGACACCCGCCCCTCCTCTCTTTGCTCTCTTGCTCTGCGGAGATGCTTGACTGTCCTGCCGATGCGAATATTCTGAGATGAAAACTAGTGGGGAAAAAAACAGCTCCTCAGATGCTTAACAACAGCAAGGTTTTGAAAACTGTTTCCAAATTTTCGGAAAAGCTTTAACTTCATCAAGGGATAAATCAATTTGCAGGTGCTATTGACAGAGGTAAGCTGGAGGATGGAATCTTGATTGGGAAAACCAAACTAGAGAGACAGACAATTAATCCTTTTGTGTGTATCATTTAATCTATTTTCACAGAATTTTTAAGATCTTTATTACACTTTCTAGGAACTTAATTATTAGAGGTCTTTCTTTTTAAATCAAACTTTATCAATTAATAAAACCTTACACTTAACAAAAAGAACAGCAGGAAACAGAAATGGAATAAATCACTCCCCAGTCTGAGATGCATGAAAACTTTCTGGGAACTAGAATATTCCATGTGCATTCAGAAATGTTGCATGCTTTATCTGTCTTCATGTGCCTAGTGCTGAGTATCAAATAATCATTTATGTGCACTAAAATAAAAGGTTAATTATGCTCAAAAAGTTAATGGACTTCCATATCAGCAGAGTTTTTCTCAAAATTGTTGCCTAGGCAAGTGCTTTTTATTTGTTATTTTAGGGTGTTCATTCATTCTTGAGTCCATTCTTTCCCTCACTAAACAGTGGGTGCTGGCTCCATGCCAGGGACCATGCAGGGACCCGGCTGTGTCCCCTGGAGCCTTTGGCGTCTCCCTCCTTCACCTCCTTGTCTGTAAGGAGGTCCACATCTTAATTCATCCCTGTGGCGCCAGCACGAGCCACGGGAAGCAGGAAGAGCACGTGGGGCTGGTGGAAGGACACTGTGGAGGGTCACCTGGCTCCTCCTCCATGGTCATCTGAGATATGTTCCTTCTCTTGATGTTCTGGAAAGGTCCTTCCTCACATCCCTGTCTGTATCTCCATCTCTCCTTCCAGACTCAGTATTTCGTAGCATGGGCACCAGGGTAGTGTTTCTTACTGTTGTGAGAATATTCAGCTCCCATCATTGTCTCTCAGCCTCTGAGCAAGGATGCTGAGCAGCGGTGTTTGCTCATGCTGGGTGCTGTGCTCAGAGTTTTATGTGCGTGTGGTCATCTCGGCCTCCCCACAGCCCCCAGAGGCGGGAAGAATGCCCACCTCCCATCTTAGATACCAAACGAGTCGAAAACTACTCCAGATTTTCAGAAAGTCTTTACCTTCATCCATCGCAGGGTAAGTCAAGGAGCCTGTGCTCTTGACAAGTGCGATCCCAGCAGTTATTGTTACCATTTTACAGATGAGAAGGCTGAAGCCTGGAGAGTTGAGGACATGTGTTCAAGGCTGGCCAGAGAGAAGGCCTGAATTCCCTTGTGGGACACGGCTCCCAAAGCTCCACCAGCGAAGTCTCCGTTCCCTTAGGTTTGACCTGGAAGATGGGGGTCTCTTGCCCAAGCAGGGGCCAGGGGCCTGTAGACAGACAAGGCCAGGCCACCTGAGCCTCCCTCCCTGTGGTCTGAAACCGTGTCACTGAAGGGCCCCGCCGCTCTGGCCGATGGATGGACCAAACCAAGGTCCTGATCCAGGTGTGCTGTACTTTGGTAGCAAAGAGAGGAAGGAGCTGGGCTGAGAAGAGGAATGCGGAGTAGATAGAGGATGATCTGACCACTGAGACAGAGGAGCTGAAGCTGGGGCACAAGTGGGCGGCTGTTCATGGAGGTCACAGGTGAAGGTTAGTGCTCATTGCAACAGGGACGAGCCCCTGGCCCTTTCACTTCTACTTGTCCATCTTCACGGAAGGCCTTCAATCCCTAGCTTCCTCTCACACTTACCCGTTCAGGGAATTTTATGGAGGACAAAACACTTTGTTTCATAATCTTCTAAAGATGGTTGATTCTGATTTAAATTCTAACATGTGCCTCACAGAATTGGCAATAGCTTATTTTATTTTGGGGGGGGGGTTAGAGATAGCAGCTGACAGAGAGTTCTTTCTTATTTTCTTTTTTTAATCCTCTTCCCCCCTTTTTCTTAAGCAAAGGGTTTCTTGTATGCAGAATAGCTCTCACAAACTAACATTTTGATGAAATTAGAGGCATACATATTAATGCCACTTGTTTTTCCAAATTCCCCAGAGAACGATCTTGAAGCACCATGTTGTAGGTTCCGTCGGATTTGTGTGTCAGACGGGGGCTCCTGAGAGCTGAACTTAGGGTCTGCATAGCCCCTTGCCCAGTGGGGAGCCCTGCAGAGCCTGGACGAGCGGGCCCCGTCAGGAATCCTGCCCGTGCCTTTGGCTCATGGATGCTGATTGAAGATTGTGGCATATGTCTCCTATATATAGGCATGCACAGATCCATACGCGGCCACGTTGTTGCAGATAGACACACCGACACCCCCACACGTGGGTCTGTGCAGAAAATTTTCTCCACTTTCTCCTTCAGCCCAAAGATTCCTGACAGTCTGTTCCCATCTGAGCCAGATCCCTTCTCATGGTTCAGTGGTCCCAGCACAGACATTCATTTCAATCAACAGAGCAGTCAGAAGAGAGAATAGATCTGTTTGTTTTTTTCTCTTTTTACATTTAATTGAAAAATTTCACGTGATGGCCAACTTGTGTCCAGATCTAACTCTCCACTGCTGTGTGGCCTTGAACTTTTTACTTCAGTTCTATGGGCTCCAGTTTTCTTACCTGTGAAGTGGGAATGGGAATCAGATGCTTTGGCAGGGGAGGCAGAGTCCTTCACCCTCTGCCTGGACCATCCCCTCCACCCTCTACTCCGCTACTAGAGTGAATACACCAAGGCTTTTCACATAGTCCTCTGTCTCTGGCAGGCTTGCTCTCTGCCTTCAGGACTCATGTCAAATAACACCCTCTACTGTAAAGGCACCTCTCTTTGGGGGTATCATGTATCTCCCCATTCTGGTTCGCCTCCTGGTTTTTGGCCGCCGCCTGTTCACAGCATTGACCACTGGGAGCAGCGGCGTTCCCGTGACCAGGCTGCAGGCTCCAGCAAGGCAGAGGCCTGCCTCATCTTTCCCACCACAGTCACCTCTGAATGCCCGGCATGGCTCGGCAGACAGTGTGCATGAGAAAGCATCAGAGCCTGGCTCACAGGGCAGTATCTGCAGGCTTATCTTCTTCCTGCTAGGAACTTAGATGGGGGGAAATTTTTCTATATAAAGTTACCCTATTGGTTGATGTTGGGTCAGAACTGAAAGCCCTGTTTAATCACTGTGGGCAAGTTATTAAGACAGAAAACCATTCTGGAGAGCAATCTTGTTTGGTTTTGAAATGCTTCCCTTTTCTCTTTTGATGCAGATCATTGTATGTGTATATCCTCTCCCATCCCCGGCATTTTCTCATGCAGCTTGTCCACGTGTGTGTTCCCCATAGGACGATCACTTTATAGTAGTACACGTTGTCATTCCTTCACAGTGGGGAATCCATGTCTCAGAGGACTGACTTCTCAACCGTGTTCAATAGAAGTATCACTTGGGAGCCCACTGACACTCCCACTGCTTCAACTAGTGGCATCAGGCCTTGGGGCTGAGCCCAGGCCAAGGTGTTTCAGAAACTCCGTGTGGCTCCAGGTTGTGGTCAGGTTGAGCATGTTGCCCTGGCCCTGATGAATTTAGGTTCCACGTTCGTGGTGGTTCAAGATGGTGGGATCTGGGCTGGAACCCGAGTCTGTGAGTCCTGCGAGCTCCGATTCCCCAGCTGCAAGTGGTGTCTTCACTCTGACCCACACAGGCATCAAGTTTGCAGCTGCAGCACTGGCTTCCCTCGTGTGACTGGGGTGGGTCCTTTGGTATGTCTCCCTATCTATAGACTAAGATGCTTCCAGAGCTTCTGTACAAATCCATTTACATGTGACTCTGTAGGAGAGGGAGCTTCTAAATCACAGATGACAATACAGATGATAAAGTTCAGAAAGAATAATTCCTGTCCTGAGCACACAGCCCGTGGAGTAGACAACTAGGTGGGAAGCATGGGGGTTTGGGGTCCCATGTGCAGTGTTCTCCAGGACAGCATGGGGGACAGGGGGTTGAGTGGGTCTTCTCACCTTGGGGGTGCTGGGCAGCACCTGCTGGAGCAGCCCACACCTTAGTATGTTGCTCTGGGCCACTTTCTGCCTCAAAGTGGATGGTAATGTGCTTGCTCCCCAAAAGAGACCCATGCAGATGGAGTATTTCGCAGGCAGAATCACACTCAGTGTCACAGGTTATCAGAGTAAGTGGCAGTTGTCTGATTATAAAGTGGGAAGACATTATGCAGACAGGGACCTATCTGTAATCAGCAGTGATGGAAAAGGAGGTGAACAGGGAGTGAATGACAATGGCAGGGAGCTCGGGGGGCTTTCTTGCTGGGTGTCTTGTATCTCCCAGGCCTGGAGGATGACCTTTGCCTTCTCCAACTCCCCCGCAGCACTGAATTCTTTCTGTGGCTTGGGAATGTGGAGACATGTACTCTAATTTTGGAAGGATTCAAACAGCAACATTCTAACAACACAAGCTTGGTTTCCAATCGGGAAAATTACAGGACAAGGATATGTCCTGCAGCCCAGTGTCTGCCGAGGATATTTTGGCCAAAGTCTGTCTGCTCCATGGAGGACTTCTTCTGAGAAAGCCATTTGAGTTGGAGAACTCCACTTCCAAGGGAAGGAAGCCAGGTAGCCGGTGGCTGTGGGACCCTCAGAGCTGGAGAGTGGGGACCCCATTCTGTCCTCACCTGGCAACCGGTTGACTTGTCATGTCACCTTTCCATTAGGTGGTTAAGGCTCTCAGCTCCTGAACACATATATTGATCATCAAGTAAGTGGACGTCATCTGACTCTTTTGAATGTTGATGCTTGAAAATGTAGCACAGAGAAATGACTGACAGCTTATGAAAGCCTCAGCTTTCCTACGCTCAAGCTGGTGCCCTGGTGTCTCTGCAAGAAAAGGCCTCTGAGAGTCTGTGGGGTTGTGGCCACAGTCTGAACAGTTGATATGTGGTTGGGGGGGTGAGGGGGGCAGTGGGCAGAAAACGGCCCTAAGTGCTCTGGCGATTGGGGGACCTCTTGCTTTTGTTCAGTGTGAACTTGACCTCTTCACTGAGATTCTGCACAGACTCCTCCCTGCCGCCCCCCAACTATGATCTAACTTCCTCCCTCCAACTATGATCTAACTTCCTTTTCTCTGGACCAAAGCAAAGATGGCCTTGTGTCATACGCAGATTGCAAGCGAAGTTCATGCCATCCCTGTGGTTGTCTGGGACTTAGGAAATACTTGCCAGGCCTGCTGCTGTCTGTCTGGGGCAGGGTGAGGGGCAGTGGCATTCTTGAGCCTGCTGTATCCCTTTAACTGGCTGTTTAATAAGCCTGTATGGAGAAGGAAATGGCAACCCACTCCAGTATTTTTCCCTGTGAAATTCCATGGACAGAGGAACCTGGCGGTCTACACTCCATGGGGTCGGAAAGAGTCAGTCAGACATGACTGAGCACGAATAAGCTTGGAAATGGCATTGCCTCCATGGAAGCCAGCACGGGAGAATTCCAGCCTGTTTCCTTAGATGAATATGAAACTCTGAAATAGTCTAGAAAGACCCCCACAATCCCCAGTAAATGAGATTTGATTTCTCTTTAAGCTATGGTTAACAGCCGGCGTTACAGAGCATTGCTGTTTACCAGCTGATCGGTTTCTGAACTGGCAGCTTGCTTTGTGCACGAGGTGACACTGTTCACACCTGAATTCAGAATGCAGTCCCTCGAGTTCGAGGGGCAGCTCCCAGAGTGCAGCCGCTTCTGTGTGGTGGGATCCCGGTCTCTGTCACGTCTCCTTCGCTGTTTCTGCCTTTTACTTCTCCAATTTGTCTGCTTCTTTTCCCAAAGTGGTTCCACCCAAATGTTGCTTCTAGTTTGCTGTGTTTTGGAGGAAATGGAGGCACCCTGGATGATTTGGACTTTATAACTACTTAAGAGAAACATAGGCCCAGCCCCCCTGAACCTTGGCTGCCTCCAGGAAGCATGTCTCCCTTGTGTGTTCTGTTCTGTGTGGTGACCCGGACCATGGACCCACACAAAGGCTGTGAGATGCAGGCTGCTAGCAGGTTCGGTCAGATAGGAAGAGGCAATCTGCTCTTTAAACGCCACATGTTGACGACAACTACTTGCGATGATTCACAGGGGCAGTAACTAGTGTTGGTGCTGTTTCTGAGCTCCGACAACACGGGGCCTGAATTTTTGTGTGTCTCTTCACATGGTGTCTCAGCTGCTCTTGGGTGTGAATGTGAACACGTCCTCCCCATCTCCCCACTACCCACCCCAGACGTGAACCTGAGGGATGCCCTCGCTCAGGCCTCCAGGCAGAGTTGGTCAGTGGCTGAGCAGGATTCGAATGGCTCCTTTGACCTAAATTATACTTTTGTTAGCTAGCTGGCCACAAATGCTGGTTGTGTGCTGGGTACCCTCACCTGTTACATCACCTGACCTCCAGCTTCCCTGGGGCAGGGGTCGGGGGCGTTCTGCATTCTGTCCCGTCTCACAGCAGAGGAAACCGAGGCACAGGCATCCTGTCCTTGGTCTGAGCCACGTGGTCCATCCCAGTGGGGAGCAGAGGTACAGGGACTGTGAACCAGGCTGGCCACTCCACGGCCCATGTCTCCACATCTCCTGAGTTCTGCAGACATACCTGCAGCCTCCGAATCACCAGACACATGCTTCAACACCCACAGGATCTAAGTCTCTGTCACCTGCATCTCTGGGCAGAGAAACAGCTAGAAATGCCGCACTGGGTTGGGTGAGTCGGGGGAGCAAGGGGGTCACCCACTCGCTTTGAATACACATCTTAAAATTTTAATTTTGAAATTCCTGTCTTTCAGTGAAAGCTGCTAAGAGCGAGGTGTCTTTTTAAGTGCGGATATTTTTCCCAAATCTCACCCTATCCAGGATGGGTTGTCCTGAGCATTGTGGCCTTCTGAGGATGACCCTGGTCCCTGTGCTGGAGAGCAGGTGTCCACAGGGGAAAGGAGTATCTGAGCCAGGGAAAGAGCCCTGACAACCAGCAAATGAATCCATCCAACCATCCCTCCATCCCACCACTCCTTCCTGCATCCTTCCATCCAATTACCCATCCCTTTGGTTCTCTCTTCACCCATCTATCCCTCCATCTCTCCACTTCCCTATATCCCCTTGTCCACTCATTCCTCCTTCCCTCCCATTATCCATCCCTGCGTCTCTCCCTTCATAAGTTCATCCATCTGACTACCCATCCCTCTGGTTCTCTCTCCATCCCTCCAGCCCTGCATCTAGCAACATGAGCTGACTGTTCTGTGCTTGTGTGCGAGGAGGATTGGTGGGGTCAGTGGTTTTCTCAGAAGGACTGGGGTTAGGAATGCCTTCACAGAATCTGTGGTCTCTTGGCATCTCCTGGAAAGGGGAGCCAGCGATACAGGCTCATGAATATTTAGAAAATTTCTGGAGCTGTATCTGTGATGCAGAATGGTGTCTCTTCTTTTATTCAGCTTATTGGGAGCCCACCCATCGCATCCCTCCAGCTGGCCTCTTTCCCTTCTGTGTTCACCTTGTCGGTTTCTCCCTCCTCATTCACAGTGTATTGTGGGGATGTGAGAAATAACAGACACTGCACACAGCAAGAGAGCAGATTAATAAATCATTTTAAAGTATTAAAATTGATATTGGGTTTTTCTGCAATATTTTATCATTTATAATTTATTAAGCATGTTATTTGTCACCTGGTTAAGCAAGAACAACCAATATTTCACCGGGGGATCTGATTGCTTGACACCCGAGCCAACGTGGAATGGGAGTGACAGGACATTTTCTGGGGGAGTGGACAGATGCCAGCCTGGGGGTCAGCCAGCGGGACACTCTGTGATGTCTTAGTTTGTTTGCAGATTATGGAGGCAGTCCAGAGCCCTCATGCCCAGGACAGGCAGTGTCTCCCTTCAGCAGAGCAGGGTAAGAGGTAGGTGAACCACGCTCCTGTCTTAGGCTCTCCTATGCTTGCCATCATTCATCAAACATTTACAGAAAGTCTACTGTGGGCAGTCACTGTTGGAGATGATTTGGGCACGTCAGAGAATAAAGCAGTCAGTGACCCCTTCCCCCTTGGGATTTACCCGCTGGCCAAAATAGATGGAATAAAAATAAGCACGATATGAGGGGACATATGTATATCTATGGCTGATTCATGTCGATGTTTGGCAGAAGCCAACATAATACTGTAAAGCAATCCTTTAATTAAAAATACCCCAATGTTCATCGCAGCACTGTTTACAATAGCCAGGACATGGAAGCAACCTAGATGTCCATCAGCAGACGAATGGATAAGGAAGCTGTGGTACATATACACAATGGAATATTACTCAGCCATTAAAAAAATACATTTGAATCTGTTCTATTGAGATGGATGAAACTGGAGCCCATTATACAGAGTGAAGTAAGCCAGAAAGAAAAACACCAATACAGTATACTAATGCATATATATGGAATTTGAAAGATGGTAACGGTAACCCTATATGCGAGACAGAATAAGAGACACAGATGCATAGAACAGTCTTGTGGACTCTGAGGAAGAAGGTGAGGGTGGGACGTTCTGGGACAATAGCATTGAGACATGTATATTATCATATGTGAAACAGAACACCATTCCATGTTCTATGCATGAGATAAATGCTCAGGGCTGGGGCAAAGGGATGACCCAGAGGGATGGGATGGGGAGGGAGGTGGGAGGGGGGTTCAGGATGGGGAACACATGTAAACCCATGGCTGATTCATGTCAATGTATAGCAAAAACTACTACAATATTGTAAAGTAATTATCCCCCAACTAAAATAAATAAATTTATTAAAAAAAAAAAGCAAAAAAAAAAAAAGCATGATAAAGACATATGTGTGATGTAGGTTCCAGGCGACAAGCGCTATAGAGTAAGAAGGAGGGAAGGAGAGAAAGGCGAGGCATGTGAGGTGAGCTGACCAACAGCCTGGTGTGCAGCGACGATGTGCTTTGCTATGGACTGAGGTCCTGGCATTTCCCCGGCTGGGGTGGCATTTGGATCCCAAAAGGTTGAAGCCATTCACCAGCCCGGTGAGATGCCTCGGGGCAGGAAGACCCCACCGGGGAGAGGCTTGCTGTGGGCCATGCTGCCCAGTCCCACGAGGTGACTCTACCATCCTGCCCCACTTGCTCCCCACACCAAGCAGGGGGGCTGTGCCCCCTGCCAGGACCCTCTCTGTCCTTGCGGGAGGGGCTGACCTTGGGCTGGAAAGGCCAGGTGGACCACCGAGACTGTAGAGAGGCAGAGCTGCCCCCTCCCTGCAGAGGATGTTGGGGAACTAGGGAGTGGACACGCCATCCATTGCTGTTGGACCATCTGGGCAGCTCAGCCCCTTAGACATCAGAGGTCTGCATCTGAAAAACAGTGACTTGGCCGCGTCCTCCTCAATTCATGCTGACCATGCTTTCTGTCTGACTTTGGGTAATTTCTGGATAAAACTATGGCTTCCTTCCTGGATGTTGTGGGTGAGCTTCTAGAGATAATGAGCATGTGGACATCTGTCTCCTCGGGCCTCCTGGGAGCCACTCTTGGCCAGAGCACCTCCTGAACCTCAAGAGGGAGGCAGCTGTGCTCCGTGTTAGTGGTCACAGGGCAGCCCAGACAGGGGTGAAGGGGACGGGTGCCTGGGGAAAAGCATCATTCCCGGCCAGCGGGGCACCTCAGGCAGAGCGCTGGGGAGAGGGTACTAAGGATCAGGGGTAGAGGAAGGGAGGAGGTTACACTCAGCCTGCAAGAAACTGGTCGTGTAGCTCATCTGTCTGCAGCCGTCTCAGCAAAGACTTCTGACTTACCAGGTGGAAGGGTGTCAGTCACAGGAACGGCATGTGCCAGAGGTGTGGGGGTGAGGAGAGAGCCAAGATCACGGCTTAGGAGGAGGGACACGACGGCCAGGCTGCTGCTTTCAGTGGCTGCTCAGCATTTTTCAGATGTGTCGGATGATAGGAATCTTTGGGGGAACTTGATACAGATACTGATTCTTGGGTCCCACACCCCTGAACGAATCAATCAAGTTCCCCTGGGAAGAAACCTGGGAACTCTTTTTCATTTTTGTTTTTTAAAAATATTGGGGTAATAGTTGATTTATAATGTGTTAATTCACAGCACAGTGGCTCAGTTATACAATATATGCATTCTTTTTCATATTCTTTTCCATTATGTTTCATCACAGGACAATGAGTATAGTTCCCTGTGCTCTACAATAGGATCTTATTGTTTTTCCATCCTATATTTGATAGTTTGCATCTGCTAATACCAAATACCAAACTCCTAGTCCATGTGTTGTTTGTCTTTCTCTTTCTGACTTACTTTGCTTAGTATGGTCATCTCTAGGTCCGTTCATGTTGCAAATGGCATTGTTTCATTCCTTTTTATGGCTGAGTAATATTCCATTGTATGTATGTACCACATTTTCTTTATCGACTCATCTGTTAATGGACATTTAGGTTGCTTCTGTGTCTTGGCTGTTGGGAGTAGTGCTGCTGTGAACATGGAAGTGCATGTAACTTTTTGAATTACAGTTTTGTCTGAATATATGCCCAGGAGTGGGATGGCTGATTGTATTTTTACTTTTTAAGAAACTTCGATACTGTTCTCCATTGTGTCTGTGTCAGTTTACATTCCCACCGGCAGTGTAGGAGGGTTCCTTTTCTCCACACTCTTTCCATCGCTTGTTATTTGTAGACTTTTTAATGATGGCCATTTGATCCCCTGGAGGAGGGCATGGCAGTCCACTCCAGTACTCTTGCCTGGAGAATCCCATGGACAGAGGAGCCTAGAAGGCTACAGTCCATGCGGTGGCAAAGAGTTGAACACGACTGAGTGACTAAGCACACAAGCATGTTCTCACTGGTGGGTGTAGTACCTCATTGTAGTTTCAATTAGCATTTCTGTGATAATTAGTGATGTTGAGTACCTTCTCATGTGTTTGTTGGCCATCTGTATGTCTTTTTTGGGGAAATGTCTGTTTAGGTCTCCCCATTTTCCTATTGGGTTGTTTGCTTTTTTGTTATTGAGTTTTATGAGCTGTCTGAATATTTGGGAAATAAGCCTTTGTCGGTCGCATCATTTGCAAATACTTTCTTCCATTCCATAGGTTGTCTTTTTGGTGTTACTTTATGGTTTCTTTTGCTGTGCGAAAGTTTGATTAGGTCCCATTTGTTTATTTCCACTTTTATTTCTATTGCTTTGGGAGACTGACCTAAGAAACATTGGTGCAATTTATGTCAGAGAACGTTTTGCCTATGATTTCTTCTAGGGCTTTTATAGTGTCAGGTGTTCCGTTTCAGAGGGAGTTCTGTCTTTACCTAGCTCTCCAAGGGGTTAGGATGGGGCACATGGGTCTCAACTGAGCGGAATGTTAATATCAATGGGCAGATGGGGCTATGGCTTCCCTGTGAGGGGCTCACTGTGTGCCCTGGGATGAGTGGCTTCTCTGTGCTGAACTGCAGGCTGTCAGGGCATGTGGGGGCTGTGTCCTAGACCTGTCCCCACCAGCAGGATGAGACCCTGGACGTGAGGCCCTTTCTGTCTCTGTGGGGCGTTCAGCCCTCTCCTGCCATCCTCTCCTCTAGCCTGTCCCAGTCCAGGTGAGACGTGCAAAGGGCATGGGGGGCCCCAGCTGACTCGGTGGCTGGGCCGAGCTGCCCCTGCCACGACGGCGTGTCCAGAGCCTCTGGTAACGAGGAGGGATGGACGGCTCGGGGCAGGGGATGCGCTCCAGTGCCGCCCTGTCCACCCCTGCATTGTCCTGACTTATTATGTTGTAATAAATTGAACCATTCCACTTCATTATTTCATATTTGAGGAGATTTATAGATTGTCCTGGCTGAAGAGGCAGTGATTAAGGAAGCAGAGGCTAATGAGGACGGCTCTCACAAAGCCTTTTTAATTAGTGTGCTGCCCAGGGGCTGTAAACGGCGTGCTGATAGCAGCCCTGCCCCTGGAAGGGATGGACGGCAGCTTCCTGCAGGACAATGGCTGCAGGCGGTGGAGTCATCCGAGCAGCAATTAGGGCTCCTTAGCCCCAGCTTCAGCTGCCTTCAGCTCCCTGCAGCAGAGCCACCAGCACGTACTTAGGCTTTCCCAGAAAAGAGAGTTTCTACTCCCCCAGAATCCCTTCTCCTGGTCCATCCCTCTGCATCCCTGTGGCTCTAGACTTGAACGTTACACTTGAATTTTCTGGAAGGGACGTCGGCTCAGGTGTTTGGGCTGGAAGATGCCCATTGTCCTCTGCAAGCTCCTGTGGTACCAGACTTCTTCTCACCCTAGGATTCTTCCAGAGCCCCAGAGACTCAGCCAAGTGTAATGTTTTCCTGAAAGGCTTGACTTCTGTTTACCTTTTTGTTCTTCCCTCGTCACCTCACAACACCTGTCGGCAGCTTGGCTCTGGAGGACTCTGTGTAACCAGCTCCTCAGCCACTGAGCTGCCTGGCTCCCCTGCTTAGAGATGCAGTGGGGGATTTCCAGAGAAAATGTGGGCTTTCCCAGTGGCTCAGTGGTAAAGAATCCACCTGCATTGCAGGAAACGTGGGTTCAATCCGTGGGTCGGGAAGATCTTCTGGAGTAGGAAATGGCAACCCACTCCAGTATTCTTGCCTGGAGAATCCTGTGGACAGAGGAGCCTGGTGGGCTACGGTCCATGGGGTCTCAAAGAGTTGGACAGGGCTTAGTGACTAGACCACCAGCACTGCTCCAGAGAAAGCCCAGCACACTCCATGCTGCTCACACTTCTCTGTAACCAGGCTCCTCAGCAAATGCTGTTTCCTCCTCATAGCAAATGCTATGTCCAAAGGGTGATGAGAAATGTGATAACCTTTCTCTACTTCACTAATGGTTTCATGCTAGGATTTGGTGTTGAGAGACCTAGCAGCAGTGTGAGCCAGCTGGTGACTGAACCTTCAGCCAGGAGACAGAGCTGCACTGGTGCGGTGGCCTGTATACACTAGGGCAGGGGTCCCGGAAACTGAAGGATGCAGCCCTCCCCGTCTCCCCTGCCCGGAAAGAGAGCACCTTCCTGGTGACACCAGGATCTGAGGGAAGAACACTGATCATGAAGAGGATTTATTGGATTAGCTGCTCCATTTGGCAGACCCATCTGCAGGACCAGGCATGGAAAGTGTGTCTCAGGACCCAGCCGGACAGACAAACAGATCGGGGACCAGCTAAGGAGAGCCCACCGTGACCCTCAGGCTGGGCTGCTGCTCATCTCAAGGAAGCCATGTGTCCAGATGGGGTTTCCCAAGCCCACCATAGTCTAAGCTGTGGTTTTCCCAGTAGTCATGTATGGATGTGAGAATTGGACCATAAAGAAGGCTGAGCGCCGAGGAATTGATGCTCTCGAGCTGTGGTGCTGGAGGAGACTCTTGAGAGTCCCTTGGACTGCAAGGAGGTTGAACCAGTCAGTCCTAAGGAAATCAGTCTTGAATGTTCATTGGAAGTTTTCTCCTTCCTGCCCTGGTGTGTATGCCTCCCTGCCCACCGCCTGTCCCCTCCATGCATGGCTGGGTAGGGTGGCTCTGCTGTTTCTGGTTACCCCCGAGTCCACATGTCCGTGCACCTTCCTGGTCTTGCTCTCGAATTCTCCCTTCTCCTGGGATGAGTCATCATGGCCAAGCTGCACCCCTTACTGAGGTTGTGTCCTCACACCCCTCCTTTCAAGGCCGAACTTTCTTCTCCTGTAGAGGAGGAAGTTATGATGATTATGTAAAAATGAAAGTTTTAAGAAATTCCAAGGAAAGGTTACGGGGGGACAGAGAATTTGTTTTTTAATGTGATATATTAAAAATATATTAATCTTAGAAGTAATTGTATCAGTAGCAGCTCTCTGCATTTTTAACACCAGCACGATTTCTCCTGAGGGCTTAAAGACTCTTCCTGTGTGATTTAAAAGGCCTGCTTCTCATATTACCTCTGCTCAACATTTGGAGAAACTGAGGCACCTGGGAAGCATCTGATGAAGCAGAACAATGTACGACTCCAAATAGTGACCTTGGTGAACTTTGCGTTTTTATCTCTGAAGTTGGTTAACAGTTTTGAACTTGTTGCTGGGCACCTTCTGACAGGACGGAGCAGGGGCCCAGAGCCTCACAGGCTCAGGAGGGGAGGGGAAAAATGTCACAATTTTCACTATTCTTGTCTTAGATCCCACTTTCTCCACCATCCCCAGACTGCTGGTGTGTTTTGGAATTAAACTGAGAAAGAGAGTGCACTCGGGAAACAGAACAGAATTCATTTCTAAATGACACATTAGGCTTAAATTTTTGATGCAGGAGAGTAGCTTGTCCGCAAATCTATAAATCTGGAAAATGAGCAGTGGGATTTTAGCCAGCGTGACTGTGACATGTGCATGCTAAGTTGCTTCAGTCGTGTCCGACTCTTTGTGACCCTATGGACTGTAGCCCACTAGGCTCATCTGTCCATGGGATTTTCCAGGCAATAATACTGGAGTGGGTTCCCATTTCCCCCTCCAGGGAATCTTTCTGACCCAGGGATCGAACCCGTTCCTCTCCAGCATTGGCAGGCAGATTCTTTACCACTAGCACCACCTGGGAAGCCCGACTGTAGCATAAGTCAGTCCAGTTCCACGTAAAAACCAAGAGAAAGTGATCTCAACCCTAGTCTTGCCTCCAGGACAATGAAGAGCCTGGCTGGGAGGGGACACATCAAGGAATAGGAAATCCTATGCAAGGGCCAAGTCAACCCGGCTGTTTTCTGATTTGTCCAGAGTGCTGGCTCCTGAGAAGCCAGGACGCAGGAGGAAGGGAGGGAGGAAGGACTTCCATGGGTCACAATTGCGTGGGAAGAGCAGACCCTCGGCCACTGAGGTTTTCTAAGGGGACACAGAAATTGCTCCCGTGGACTTAAATTCTCATGTTGACCTGAATCCTGGCGATTTGCGCCACCTCCAGCAGTCTCTACTTCCTTGTATTCTTTTTTTCAATTCTGATTTCACTTGAGTATGGTTGATTTACAATGTTGTGTTGGTTTCAGGTGTACAGCAGTGATTCAGTTACGTATATACACACATCTGTTCTGTTTTAGATTTTTTTCATGCAGGTTATCACAGAATATTGAGTAGCATTCCTTGTGCTGTCCTTGTTGGTTATCTGTCTTATATGTAGTTGTGTGTGTGTTCATCCCAAGCTCCTGATTTATCCCCCAACCCCGTGTGTTCTTTTTACAGAGTGAGCTGACATCCTCCTCCCTCCGTTCTTATCCCTTGACTGTAGTCAAAGGCACCACCATCTATGGAGAAGGTTTCTGTGCTAAACGTGCTTTCTTGCACTTTCTTCTATTTCTTGTACCTTGACTCATCAGAAGAATTCAATTAATATGGCATCTGCTTGAAAGATATGGAATCCAATATTTAGAAAGAGCCCTCAAAGATCAGCGGCTAGGTGGGGCCAATTCCAAGGTCCGAGGAGGCGGGTGTTGCACACCTGTGTGGGTTGGGGGAGCAGCGCCAACGAGGGCTTAGCAGCTCTTAGGAGAACCAGTAAGTGTCAGCTGTCCAGTGTGAATTGCTGCTTACCGTGCATCTATGGGCAGAACCCAATGCCTGCAAAACACTTGGAGTTACATAGCGTGTTCTGAGAGTGGCTCACGTGTGATTCTTTTTTATCTTAAATATGAAGCATTCAAAAGATTTATTTATTTGGCTGTGCCGGGTCTTAGTTGTGGCTTGTGAACTCTTGGTTGCAGCATGTGGGATCTAGTTCCCTGACCAGGGATGGAACCCAGACGCCCTGCATTGGCAGCACAGTCTTAGCCACTGGACCACCAGGGAAGTCAGTAATCTGTGATTCTTGGTGGCTGTGGGCTTCCAAAGCAAGTTACCTCCAAGTTGCAGGGGTGACCTGGCTTCCTGTCCAAGGAGGAGAGGGTGGCGGGTTTCTGTGGTGACCCTGTCACTTCAGATGGATCGTTCATCCTTTCTCCCCAGTAGACTTCATCTCCTGACACCTGCCTGTACCTTCTTTCTTCTTTTGTCTTCCCTGAAGTTGCCTCTCCTTCCTCTTTTTCCTTCTTTCTTTTCTGTCTTTCTGTCTGCCAGCATGTGAGACACGGGTAGCTACCAGACTCATTCGCAGGACCTGCTCCACCTGAAGAGAAGGAGGGCAGAGGGATCTTACTTCGAGACAATCTCACATGGCAAGCCCTGTGAGCTTTGAGCTTACCAGCTCTTTGCCAATCACTGCCTGCAATGGTTCGAAATCACATTTGGAAAGTCATCGTTCTCTAAACCATTTTTGTTTCACTCTAAACAGTTCTCTCTTTTTTTTTTTCTTTGCTGGATTAAAAAACAACCAATTACATCATCTGTTATTATAACTTGCCCTGATGCATTTGCTGTTGAAATCAACTGTGTAGACTACACCTATTGAGTGTCAAAAGTTGGATTCCCAAAGGTGGGACTTCGAGAGCAGGTGGTTTGTCTGGGACTGAGGGAAACAGGGCTGGGCATCAGGGTGATGGTTCTGGCCTCAGCTGCCCCCTTGGGATGTTCTAGAAGCTGAGGTGACCCTTCAGAGCTGCCCTGATTGGAGCAAAGGGACCAGGCCCTTGTGCTCCCACGTGAGTGCTCAGCAAGGCAGCTCCCTTAGGCTGAGGGAGATTCCTGGGGAAGAGGACTCAAAGGGCAACCTTCCGTCTCAGTGGGGGTGGGGTGAAGGATCTGGTCTGTGCACAGAAAGATGGATGGGTTAGCCTCCCATCCAATTTCTATCTGGTCCAGATATCATTTTGTTTGTGAAGTATCACAGGAGATAAGATTAACTTCTGCCTTTGAGTTGGAACATGAAACACCAATATGACTATTATTTATGGATGAAACATCATGCTTTCTTTTTTTTGCGCTCTCCCTTTTCACTCTTTTTACAAGTTTTCTGTACAATTATGTGACAATATGCATGGTTCTTTCCACACAAAGCCTCTGCTGGCTTCTTGACAGCATATTTTGTAGCTGTTTAGAAGTGACATATAAAGCCTGTTCCAGGGGAAACAAAAAGATATGCCACTGCATTTTGGGCATTCATGGCACATTTTCTAAAGGGCTGCTCCAGAGGAGGAAGTTGAAAAATGTTTGTTTGTCAGAGTCACAGATGCACGGCCCCTTTGCCACCCGTGTCCTAGTTAGAAAGGCACTTGAGACTGGATTCTGAATCCTTGCTGCCCTTCACTGTGGCCTCCTGGTTGCACCTGTGTCTCTAGACAACTGGTCTCTCTCAGGTATGTCTGGTGAGTTGGCTCGGCAGGAGGGGGTGAAGATAAGCCACAGCCAGCTTTGAGGATCCTAGGAAGAAGAAAACATAGTACAAAGGACAGTGCCCATGGTGTGCAGTGTTGATGATGTTTACTGGGTGATGGATGAACACGGCACACGCAGCGGCGCGGGCTGATCAGGGTGAAATGGCCGAGCAGGAGAGCGGCGAGTGAATCAATCACGGGACCTGCTCCACCAGCTGGCGGGGTTCATCAGTCCTCAGCCTCGCGCAACAGGCTCATAAATTACCCCGGTGGAGGCATGGCGTGCCGGCCAGGTTTCAGCGACTTCTCCAGCCGAGATCAATAGACTGCAGCGAACAGAAACAACTCCAAGGAGACGGTTGGCGATGCACTCTGGCTTTATTTCATCAGCCGGGCTTGCTTTTATAAACCCATATATTCTGTGCCCAAACGTAAAGCCTTCATCCAAAAAACAAATCTGGACTTAGTTTAACATCTCTAGTAGTGCACGTCTGCATGTATGTGTGCAAGGGCGTGGCTCCTGGACACGGATGCTGCCCCAGGTCACTGGCTGTTTGACCTGGGGGATTCACATAAGTTCTTTGCGCCTGAGGCACCTCACGTTTAAAAATGGCAATGAAAATAGTAAGTATGGTCCCTTCCCCATAAAACTCTTGGTAGAACTAAATCAGTTGATTTTAATAATTTTAGTAGTTATTATTTTGCAATTAGCTCTGCTGCTTGATCAACCTCAGCCCCACTTAGTTTTAGAAGGTGAGCTTCTGTCTTGCTTCCCTGATAAAGCCTGTCCCACACGTCACCCTAAATTACACACACCCACGTCCATCCTATGGGGTTTTTTTAGTCTGAGAGGAGGAAGTGTGTCTTCTGTTCTTCAAGGTCAGCCTCTCTACCTGTGAGTCTCACCTGTTCCCTTCCATTTTTCCTGGGTCTGTCTTCAGCTTACATCCCCACTTACTGGTCTGTCTTCCCAAGCTTTTGTTTTTCCTTCCTAATGGTCCTAGATCCCTCCTCTCTCTCTGCCTAAGTCTCTCCAATTCAAACAAAATAAGCACATCAAGCATGTCTCGTATGATCCCGAATCTTACTTTAGTTACTTTAGTATTTTTCTCTGTCATTCTCATCTAATCATGTTCTAAAGTTTATATCTCTACTACTTCTCCTTCCAGTCATTTAATATCTACCAACAGCCTCTTAATTATCCTATTGAAATATTAAAGGTGTTCTGGCCTATTGAAATTATTCTGCAGTCACCACTGACCTGCTTATTTTCACATCTGGTGTATATTTTTCAGTCCTGCCCTACTAGTGGATTCTTTCATTGGTGCTCTTACTCAGCCCTTCTTTGAAATCCTCTACTCTCTTGGCTTCCATGACACCAAGTTTTTCTGCTTCTTTTAAAATTGCTGTGAGTGTAGTGTTTTCAGTATTGCTGTTTGTAATTAGTCTCTAGCATCGTTTTCCATTTCATTTTATGTCCAAAAATTCTCTAGGAAAGTGTTTCCAGTTTCAAAAGAATAGGTATTTGCTTACTCATCTTTCTGCCCTTTTTGTTGTTGATATCTCGTTTTATTACACTGAGGCCAGAAAACAGTCCATATATTTTGGAATACACTGAGATTTTCTTTGTAGTCAGACCATGATCATGTTTTTATCAGTGTTTGATGGGCATTTGAAAAAAGTATTCTCTTCTTCATATCTTTATATGTATATAAAGATTATAGTAGATCAGAAATATATGGTGACTATTCTTCATCATACTTTTCAGATAGTTTCTATCACTGCTTACTTTTTGTTTCTTTGATTTGTCCATTTATGAGTTTCATTATAGTCTCCTGCTGCATTTATGTCAGCTGGGTTTTTTTTTTTTTTTCGTGCATTTCAGTGCTCTGTCAGCTGATGCATGAATTGCATTACTGTTACATCTCCCTGGGGGATTGCATCTTTTCTTTGTATTAATATAAACTATCCCTGTTGTAAGTTTTCCTCCTATGCTCTGACATTTCCTCTTCTGCCTCCTTCAGGAGATATTCCAGAAGGTTCTGCCCTCACCCTTTGCTTTCCTGTCTTACCCATATGCCCTGAGACGCCATCTCTGTCTCAATCATCTCATGCACACATGCAGTAATATTCAAGTTTAATCCCGCGTGCAGACATTTATCCAGTGTTCTGACTACTCCAGCCAGCTTCCTGATGGGCTGCTCTACCTGGACGTCTGGGCACCCCCCAGACTACAGATTCAGAGTTTTCTCATCACTTTTGTCCATAAACCATCTCCTTTAGACGTAGTCTCTGGCTCATTTCACGGCCTTACCTCTTACCCAGCCACCCAAAGGAAAATCTTGAGAGTTGACAAACTTGGGTCTATTGTTTTTCTGGAATCTGAGAAATCTGTATGCAGGTCAAGAAGCAACAGTTAGAAGTGGATATGGAACAACAGACTGGTTCCAAATTGGGAAAGGAGTACATCAAGGCTGTATATTGTCACCCTGCTTATTTAACTTATATTCAGAGTACATCATGAGAAATGCTGGACTGGATGAAGCACAAGCTGGAATCAAGATTGCTGGGAGAAATATCAATAACCTGAGATATGCAGATGACACCACACTTATGGTAGAAAGTGAAGAAGAACTAAAGAGCCTCTTGATGAAAGTGAAAGAGGAGAGTGAAAAAGTTGGCTTAAAACTCAACATTCAGAAAACTAAGATCATGGCATCCGGTCCCATGACTTCATGGCAAATTGATGGGGAAACAGTGGCAACAGTGACAGACTTCATTTTTGGGGGCTCCAAAATCACTGCAGATGGTGACTGCAGCCATGAAATTAAAAGATACTTGCTCCTTGGAAGAAAAGTTATGACCAACCTAGACAGCATATTAAAAAGCGGAGACATTACTTTTCCAACAAAGGTCCGTCGGGTCAAAGCTATGGTTTTGCCAGTAGTCATGTATGGATGTGAGAGTTGGACTATAGAGAAAGCTGAGCACCAAAGAATTGATGCTTTTGAACTGTGGTGTTGGAGAAGACTCTTGAGAGTCCCTTGGACAGCAAGGAGATCCAACCATCCTAAAGGAAATCAGTCCTGAATATTCACTGGAAGGACTGATACTGAAGATGAAACTCCAATACTTTGGCCACCTGATGTGAAGCACTGACTCATTGGAAGACCCTGATGCTGGGAATGATTGAAGGCAGGAGGAGAAGGGGATGACAGAGAATGAGAAGGTTGGATGGCATCACTGACTCAATGGACATGAGTTTGAGTAAGCTCCAGGAGTTGGTGATGGACAGGGAAGCCTGGCGTGCTGCAGTCCATGGGGTCACAAAGAGTCAGATGTGACTGAGTGACTGAACTGAACTGAAGAAAAAATGACAGTCTGGAAGCAATTGTGATTCATGGTTTAGGGAGAAGCTCCTATCTGATTTTTCGCAGTTGTCTAAATAAAAGTGTTATAATCACCCCGCCCCCATGGTCTAGTGCTCTTCTTCCAGAAAAATCCAATTTAAGCATTTAGGTGAAGGGGGTCTGGCCGAAGACACCAGGATATGTGTGTGTGTGTGTATTAGTCATTCAGTCCTGTCTGACTCTTTGCGGCCCCATGGACTATAGCCCACCAGGCTCCTCTGTCCGTGGGATTTCCCAGGCAAGAATATTGGAGTGAGTTGCCATTACCTTCTCCAGGGAATCTTCCTAACCCAGGAACAGAACCCAGGTCTGGGTCTCTTGCATTGCAGGAGGAGTCTTTACTGTCTGAGCCACTGGGGAAGCCCAGACCCTAGGATGTGGCATCTTAAGTTCTGGACCCGAATTAATAGCTAAGGTATCTTGGATAGTTGGCTTCTGAGGACCTCAATTCCTTTATCTCAGATTTATTGTGAGAATTAAATACATTGATATAGATGGTGACAATTTTTTTTTCTTGAGCTTACAAGAAAAATTATTTTGATATTCTCATTATTGGTCTCAATGATTTTAAAAGTTAACAAACATCAAAAAAGACTGATATGCCTAATACTCAAATGTCATATTAGATTGTCTTTTTTTTATGTATCCTTTTACCAGCGAGCACTGGCCTCTTGTTTCCTTAAGATAATGCCTCCTTTACTTCGAGATACGTAGCCTACCCTAATTTTTCTTTTCCTCTGATAAGTCGCCCACATTCATTTAACCTTTTTCCTGAGTTCCCTCTCTCCACCCCTTTAATCATTTTCATTGCTCTGTCTTGGACCCTCTCCAAGTTCTTTGTACCTTTTGGAAAATTAGAATTCCCAAACTGAGCATGACACTCTAATAAGGGCCAAGTCAATGCCAAATATAGCTCATGACACTCTTCCTTGTCACTTGAGTGACAGACGACACCGTTAAGACTTCTCAGCAGCTTAACAGATTTAAAAGGCACACGCCTACCTTGCAGACCCCAGAATCAGACTCTAGGGTGTGATCGGCATGCACTGGCGACAGGAACTTAATGCTGTTATTGATCCCCTTGGAGAATGAGGAGATGTGCCCAGAATTTCTAGAGGACATGGCCTGATGCATCTCATGCCAGTATCCAGGGAAGTCAGCACACACTTGGGATTTGGAAGAAAAGCTTGGTGCTTGAACTTAGATTTTTTTTTTTTTTTAAAGAAAATAACAACAGAGCCAGTTCTTTTACCATTTAGACCTCAGCCATTTTATGGTCATCTTAACACAGCTGTGGTGACTTTGGTTATCCAGCTGGCACGACTACGCCCATCTTCTTCTTCAACAGAAAGCATGTAACTTTCTTTGTTTAAGAGCAGAGGGTTCCCACAGGGACTAGTGAGGAATAGAATCTGGAGCAGAAGGCAGATCAGTGCTGGTGAGAGATCTGACAGGTGTCCTGAAAAGTCTGAAATAGTAGAGGTTCATTCTTGCCTGGGCCATCTCATGGACGGGGAGCCTGGCACGCTACAGTCCCTGGGGTCACAAAGAGTCGGACATGACTGGGCACGCGCACGCACACACCCCCAAGAGAATACCATGATTCAGTGAGCTTCGGACAGATGATGTAGAGAGGAAATGAATTTGGGAGTGAGAAGGTTGGAAGGTCTTGCTTTAGAAATTTTTAGCAGGGTTAGATGCAGGGTTAGATGGGGGGGCTTCCCAGGTGGTGCTAATGGTAAAGAATTCTCCTACTAATACAGGAGGCATAAGGGACATGGGTTCAATCCCTGGGTGGGGAAGATCCCCTGGAGGAGGGCATGGCAACCGATTCCCGTATTCTTGCCTGGAGAATCCCATGGACAGAGGAGTCTGGTGGGCTACAGTCCATGGGATCACAGAGAGTTGGACATGACTGAAGTGACTTAGCACACACACACATAGAAGTTTAGGGGCATCGTCATGGAGTCAGCGAGTGACGGCTTGTGGAGATGAGTGGGTCAGGCAGTCAGCAGATTGGCTCACGTTTCAGACTTGCTTCTCACCCTGAGGGGCAGCTCTGTGGGTGTGAATGTCACAGCAGGGATAGTGCAGACTCACCGGCTTGCATCCGGCATTTGGAGACTAAGGAAGTTGCTAGAAGGATCACCCAGCACTAGACCCCAGGGCAAACGGGGCAAAAAGTGAGTTCACCACACTCAGTAGTACTGCTGAGTAGTATTAGTAGTAATAGGGGTACTACTGTACCCCTCCCCCCTTGCCCTGGCTTGTGGCAGGAACCCAAGCCTCGCCTCTTCCCTCCACTGGCCTGACCCAGGCAAGCTTGTGCGAAACCGGTTTCATACTCGGGTGCGGAGTGATGGAGGGGGATGTTTGGCTGGAACCAGAAGAGGACAGGTGGCAGCGTCGGCTACAGACGACGTCCTTCCAGCTGGCTCTGGAGCTGCCACACTTGGTCTTTTTGCAGTTTGGTGGGCTTGGCTGGGAGGTGGTCGATGAGGAGGGAATCTGGAGGGGCTCAGATGTGTCAGTAAATCACGGCAGCTCTCGCCCAGCATGGCAGGTGCGCTGGCACTGGAGGCAGCCATGCGGAGACCTGGCTGAATTCCTGCTGCTCCCGGAGCCCCGTGGGGTCCTCTTCGTACTGCAGATGCCTGAGATTGTCCTCTGTTCATCAGGGGAACTGGAGTGTGTGTCATTTTCAAAAGCTGAAGTTCCTTGGGGCCAGGATTCCTGGAGAGGGACCCTCCAGCTGCCCACCCTTCCTTCTTTTGCTATTTCCCTGGTGGATGGTCTGTGGCCTGTTGATTCATTCTCAGAACCTGTCCATCCAGCAGCAACCTCTGGGTCTTCATGAAGTTCATCGCCAGCAAGCCAGAAAGATTGCAATGTGTCATCTGAAACTGTCTCCATTGTTTTTTGAAGGTGACAGAGTAGTCCCTCGTGAGCCCCGTGGTGTCCACAAGCCCATGGCAAGGTTCTCTAGCAGAGATGCAGCGCCTGGGACGGCTTGCTGTGGACCATTTCTCTGAGGCTGTTTCTTTACCAGATCATAGAAGAGATGCTCTACTCAGAAACATCAGGTGGGAAAAGCCGGTGCAGGCGTCGCAGCCACCCCTGGAGGGCGAGTGGGTGTCAGCATTGGCAGAGCTGACCATGCACCCTTGGCAGCTCTTCTGATCATACTCAGATGTTTGCTCAGCTCCTAGAGTCTGTGCCTGGCTCTTCAGGACGACCAGGGGCTGCTCCTGCTCAGAACCTGGAGATGCTGAATCTTCCTTGTTCTCAGCCGTCTTCCTGACCCGCTACCCCCGATCTATGGATTCACAGAGCATAAGCCAGCATCTTCCCAAGGAGCTGACTGCATCCATCATATGTCCATGTGCAGCAGACACTAGGCCATATCCCTGGCATAAGTTGTCTTTGATGGTCAGAGCATCTCTATTTCTGTAGTAGCTTGAGCAGTGAGGGAGGTGTGGGGTGGAGATAATTATATCCCCGGGGGTCGGGGTTATTCTGTGGAGTTAGGAGAGCAGAGAATAGCAAGGATGCCCCTGGGGCCTGACCTGAATGGGAACCACCAGTTGAATGGTGTGTGGTCTCCGGGCTTTAGAGGGAGATGTCTTCTGGATGGAGCAGGAATCCTGGCTCCTGCTTTCTGGATTCTGTTTTCCCAGCTAATTGGACACTTGTTCACAGTGTCTCCCCAATCCCAGAACCAGGCAACAGAGAGGTCTGCAGTGTCCATGGGAGGGGACAAAGCAGAACAAGGCCTAGAGCAGATCAGTGCTATTAATTCAGATTAATGAGCCTCACCTTCAAATGAAGCTGGTGTCTGGCAGATCGCTGGCTCTGGGAGGGCAGCAGAGGAGAACAGACCGGGGCCCTGCCTGCTGGTGGGTGGTGGATGCCACCTGCCTGTCCTGCTCCCCACAGTGCCTCTTCCAGGTGCTTCCTGTCTCCTGCAGAGTCCCCTTGGCGCTCCCCTACTGCCTGGAGGCCTGCTGATCCACAGGTTGGCCCAGGGGTCTCGCCTGAAAAGGAGGGGCCCACCATCTGCCCTGATGTAACATGATGCAGAGTCGCACCAGTGGGAGTGTTGGGAGCCTTTTCCTGGGGTTGATTTGAAATGGGTGTGATTTCTGGGCAGCACAGCGGGGTGCGTGGTTACCCAAAGGTGCATTTCGGTGATATATCTCCACCAGCAAAAGGGTATGTGTGATTATACGGCCTCTTCTTCATGCCTTCAGCTGCTAAGGCCATACAGATACAAAGGGAGTAAGGCAGGGCTCTTGAGAGACGACTTGCTCTTCACAAAAACTCCTTGAAGTGGGTGAGTTTAATTTTACTTTGAGATTGGTGGCTCTGGGAAGTAAAGCAGTTCTCTAGAGGTTACTAGGCAAGTAGGTGGTGAAGATGGGATCCAAGTCCCCTCATTGCACAGATGGATTTTAATTTTACATCCATGACTGGCCTGTGCTTTCCCCTATGAACTCTTTCACATGAAGGTGGACTACTAAAATAGCTGTGTTTCAGCAGGATCACAGAACCTTGGAACTGGCATAGCATCACCTAATTGAGATGCTGACTCAGGGCTCCTATTTGTCTGTGAGGGCAGGGGCATCGGGAGGTCAGACAACTCCTCCTTGACTCACTCTCTTTCCTGGGAAGTACAGGCAGGGGAGAAGTTTGAGGTGTGTGCGTGTTCACACATGCAGCTTCATGCTTGGACATGGATACCGTTTCTGTCGCACACTCGTTTCACTGCCCACCCCCCCATCTTGTCCGTCAGAGCTGTATTAGATCCTGCAACACGTGTCTGCACATCTGAGTCTGTGTCTTCTGTCTGCCCCCATTCTTGACCCAGCCTGCTAGGATTACTTTTTGCAGTAAATCCAAATTCCTGATTTTCTAGACAGTGGCCTTGGTGGTGAGAGGCATTACTATTTAAATAACACATTTTCTCTTCTGTGGAGAAGGAATCTCATTCCGACCAGCTTCTCCATACATCTGACTGCAAACACAAGGCCCCGGGAAGCAAGTAGGTCTTGGATTTGTCCCGTGTTTGCTAATTGCCTGAGACCTTTCTCTTTAAACAAGTGCTTCTTTCTTTGTATCCTTTCCACAAACACAGCTTTAGAGAGAGTTTATAATTTTAGGGGAAAGCAAATAGCTCCGAGTTGAGCCACTGTAGGTGGTGGAGAAACCTGGGTGCCGGGCACCGTCATTCCTGCTTTGGGAGCTGCACCCAGACGCTCCTCTTTGTTACGCCGTTTCTGCATGCAATCATCCATTCACTCACTCACTCATTCATTCATTCAGCAAATCCATATTGAACCGCTTCTACGTGCAGATGACTACTTGCTGGAAATGTAGAGGAAGAAGAATTTCTAAAGTGATCTCTCAAGGACCTCATGGTCTAGTGAGGGACAAAGGCTGTGATAAAGATTATAATGTGGAGAAGAAATCACATCACATACACATTATATATATGATGTGTATATCGTATAGATCATATCATATACACATCATATACACACAAACAGCCAGGACTTCTGACCTCTAAGGGAGGAGAAAGGAGTTCCAGGAAGCTTCCTGGAATCAGTCAAGTTTGGGTTAAGACTTGAGGAGCAGGAATTAGCAAGATGGCAAAGTGATGGTGGTTTCAGTTTGCGAGAGCATTCTCAAATGTTCATATAAGAGAGTGGTGTATTGCAAATAGTTCTGTTTGATTTCCTGGGGTCTGTGTGGCAGAGGGGAGTGCTGAGAGGGTCCACTGGAGAGAGAAACACCTAAATGCCTACCCTAGGAGGAGGTTAAAAATTATCCAAAAGCAATGGAGTGCGATGCAAGGGCTCTAAGCAGTCAACCTTAATGTGCTTACATTTTAGAAAAATCCTGGAAATTACCCTGGAAAAGGGCAAGACACATTGTGTTTGATGAGTAGTGGCTGAGCGGGTGGGGAAGAGGAAGCCAATTCGAGACGTGTTAAGCAAGCAGAGTTGATGAGACTGGAAGGGAGGTTGTGTGCAGGATAGTGTGAGGGGAGCAGGAGTGATTCCTAGGCCTCTGGAGTGGAGGACTGGGGACAAGTAAGAATTTGGAGAGGGAGGGGCACAACTGTTTCTTGGAGCTCTGGAATCTGAGGGACCTGGGCATCATCAAGTGGAGATGCCAGGAACCATTTGTTTGTGTTGATCTGGAGCTCAGAAGAGAGGTGCTCCAGAGCATTAGACTTGGAAAACACGGGCAGCCGGAAGTCTCAGAGCTGCTGAGCTGTTTCAGGGGAGCAGAGAGCACGGGAGTGGGGAGACCCTGGGGGTCATGGGCATGAAGGGGACAGACACACTGATCCCTTGAACCCGGACACCAGAGAGCTGGGGGCCAAGGTCAGGGAAGTCAGAGAGGACAGAATTTTGAAGATGGAGTTGCGTTGGTCACAGCTGCACAACATCGCTCAACATCTCCACTGAATTTAACAACCGCAGACCCATGGGTGATCTTTAGGAGGTGGCGATATGGAGAAGATGCTTCCAGGAAGCGAGGCTGTGAGGGTGAAGGCAGAAACGAGGCATGTTAGGGTGAGGGCAAGGACCGTCCTCCACCACACGGGGTGGACTCTGCATTGGCTCTGTCAAGTCTTGAGTAAAGAGATGCTGGTAAAAACCTTGTATCATGAACCGGTCAGGCAGAAGGATGACTGGTTTGAGAAGATCAAGAGAAAGTGTCAGGTTTCCTGATTTACACATGAGGGAGAGCTTCTGATTGTGGAACCTGCTTCTTGTGGTACTGTGGTTAGGAGTGCAGGCTCTGGACTCTGGAGTCCACTTCCTTGGCTTAGGTTCCCATTCTGTCATTTACTAACTGTGTGGGCTGTGGAGAGTTTCTTAGCCTTTCTGTACTTTAGTGTTTTGGCTTGTAAATACACAATCGTGATAGAGTTGTCGTTGTAGGATTGCTGTAACAGTGATGCATCCATACATTTAAAACACTTTACACAGTTTCTGACACATGGCTATCATTGGGTAAATGTTAGCTATCTTAAAACAACCTAGGCAGCATATTAAAACGCAGAGACATTACTTTGTCAACAAAGGTCCGTCTAGTCAAGGCTATGGTTTTCCCAGTAGTCATGTATGGATGTGAGAGTTGGACTATAAAGAAAGCTTAGCACTGAAGAATTGATGCTTTTGAACTGTGGTGTTGGAGAGGGCTCTTGAGAGTTCCTTGGACTGCAATGAGATCAAACCAGTCCCTCCTAAAGGAGATCAGTCCTGGGTGTTCATTGGAAGGACTGGTGCTGAAGCTGAAACTCCAATACTTTGGCCACCTGGTGTGAAGAGCTGACTCATTGGAAAAGACCCTGATGCTAGGAAAGATTGAAGGCGGGAGGAGAAGGGGACAACAGAGGATGAGATGGTTGGATGGCATCACCGACTCAATGGACATGAGTTTGGGTAAACTCCAGGAGTTGGTGATGGACAGGGAGGCCTGGCATGCTGCGGTTCATGGGCTCGCAGAGCTGAGCGACTGAACTGAACTGAACAGCGTTTTGCATCTATATAGTGCTTGTGATCACATGTGACGTTTAAAGCTTCTGCACACATTTATTCACATTGTGGAACACAGAAAGGGAACTAATTGTGAAAATGGCATGTATTGCGTCTGCATGACTGTTCTAACCAACTGGGGGACCCAGAGGCCCAGTGACTTGTCTAAGGAGATGTAGCTCGTGGGCAGAACTGGAACTTAGCTGGGGCACCGATTTCTCCCTCAGTATTCCTCCTGAAGCTGACGATCACAGGACAGCAGGTTCACAGGACTTCAGAAGCTGAAAGAGAACGGACTTTGAGGCCAGACCTTCATATAAGTGCCTTCGATGTAATCTCGACTTGACCATCATCCTGCTTCTGTTCTTTCTGTATCCATTCAGCGTCTTTTCATGAGATTCAGCAGTTCCTGTACTTAAGAAGTTCATACTCTTGAGGTTTTTGTCATCTAGTCTATTTCTATATTATTGTAACTGCCAAATGTCATTTTTGTTAGTGTTTACTCAGTCAATATTTTGGTGAATGTGTTTTTTGTGTTTTTTCACACTTTAACTTCCAAATATCAGCATCTGTGTTTTTATCTGTGTTAAGTGCTTTGTGTTGTCGTGTGCAGCACCTGGCGCATGGCAAGCTCTTCCTTTCCCCCTTTCCCTGCTTGTCCTCTCCTCTCTTCCTCCCCTTCCTCCTCCTCTTCCTTTCCTTCCCCCTGTTTCTCTTCCTCCTCCTCCTCCCTCCCTTAGTCTGGGGGTGGAAACAGGGCTTTTGTTCACCAATCTTTTGATGTTCCCACTACATGGACTTTGTGACAAATACTCCTATATATCTTGATTTGCCCCTTGCCTCATTGGAGCAGTCCCTCTGAGCTGTCAGAGAGGGCATGTCCTGGGCTTAAGTCCTCAGTTCTGTTTGCTGAATAAAACATAGCTCTCAACTTCTAGAGTGTGCATTTTTTTTGAGCCGACAGCAGGCTGGGAGTCTGCAGGCTCTGCAGGAGGGAGGGGTGTGCACCTCCTGGGCTCTTCCACTCAGACAGTTCAGATACCTCTGGTTCTGCATAGTTTAAATGTGTCCTGTCAATCTGTTTATTCGTCCAGCAGATAAACGTTTCTTGAGGCAGACTTTATCATGTGTGAGAAGAATATGACCATGACTAAGACTTACATCTATTTTCAAGCAAATCGCGGTTCAGTGGAACTGCAATGGGCATGGGGAGCCATGTGAAGTGGAAGAGACAGGAGTAAAGAGGTGTAAATAAGAAGTTACAAAGGTGAGGAGGTTTACAAGTCTTTAAAACTCTTTGGGAGGCTTCAGAGAGAAGCCAGCTTCCCAGGTGTGCTAGCAGTAAAGAGCCCTCCTGCCAATGCAGTGAGACACGAGAGTTGCTGGTTGGGAAGATCCCCTGGAGAAGGGAATGGCAATCCACTCCAGTATTCTTGCCTGGAGAATCATGGACAGAGGAGCCTGGCAGGTTACATCTAGGGGGTCACAAAGAGTCAGACACGACTGAAGAGATTTAGTACACCTGGTGACTAAGAATGAGTTCCCCGAAGTGGAGGATAAGCCAGCTATCATGGGTCATGTTTGTATTAGAAATATGATTAATTACTGCTCATCATGGGGTTGAGCAGATAATTTAAAAACTCAAAACTAATATTATTTGAAAGGCCTGTTTGATCTCTCTGTTTTTCAAGTTCACGTGGCATTTGTGGGGAGTTACCTTCTTCTCCAGGTAGCACAGTTGCTCATCCTTGGACGACAGTGGTCCTCCCCAGGTGGTCTGTGGTTGGTTCACTTCCTTCCTTTCTGTCCCCTTTCCAGTGCCTCACTAATTATCTTCAGTCTTCCTCATTGTCTCATTCAACCACTGTTTCCTGAACCGTCCACTTATCGCACTTGTGTGCTGTGGACAGTATCTGTCTCTGTTGGTCCCCTTCTAGCTCTGCAAGAACAGCCGCGTCATTGTTCCTGAGAACTCAACAGTCTGCCTTGACTGAGGGTGTCCGGTTACAGGGTGCTGGTGGTGATGATGGTAATGATGCTGCCGAAAGTCAGGACTTTAGGAACCCCTTGAATGGTAGGGGGGTGTTGGCACTCACAGGATGATGAGCGGCAGATGTGTGAGCGGAATTTATCTGGAAGCTCTCTGACTTTTAGGAAAGTTAGGGCTTGAAGGGTTGGATGAACCTCCAGCCAAGTCAGCACATAATGGATTCTGCCAGGCCGTGCAGGACTCTCAGGAATTTTCATGTCTGCCCATTACCTCCTTGCTTTACTTACAGGTTCAGTTTCCTTCCACATTCACAGATCATATGTTTCATTTTACCCCCCTTCCCCCAGTGCACCCATGAGCCCATGGCAGCCAGCCTGTGTCTGGAGACCACAGCAGGTCAGACAGAGAAGGTGGTGGACTCCAGCAGATCCTCCTCTCGGGAGCAGCTGCTCAATGACACTGAGCTGTCTAATTTCCCTTCTGAAAAGCCTGGGAAGGAAGCTGATTTCACTGGGTTGGGTGGGTGCATCCGAGGAGAGGAGAGAGCGGAAGGTGCTATCCATCTCATGTTCCTTCCTTCAGGTGGTACTTCCACTAAGTCACCCCAGGAAGGCCTGGGTTCTTTTCTTTGTTCAAATATCAGTTTCTGTGATAGGTTGTGAAAAATGTTTTTTATTACAATAAAAATAATAGGTAATAAACCAAAAATATCTTTTTTTGCTTAATAATAATTTTTCCTTTAAGAAAATCATAATCAAAATAACAAATATTTACTGAATCTCAGTTGTCATTTATTGAGTGATTATACATTCAGAACTGTGTTCAGTGCCTTATATGCAGGAACCTCTTAAAACCAAGAAATGCTTGTCTGAAGTCTTACTAGACTCAGTACTCAGGCAGGACACTGAGGCTCAGGTAAATGATGTCTTCAGGGTCATGAGATCAGTACATGACAAGCCCTGACTTCTCTGAGTCTGAAATGCCTTGCTCCTTTCCATGGCACACAGCACAAGACACAGGACATGTTTAAAAGAATAAGACACCAGCCCTATTTTCAGTGCTTACATGATGAATTCTAAATTCTTCATACTTTATTTAAACCTATTGACTCTCTTTAAATCTTTGGAAAGAGGAACAGAAAAATTCTTTGTAAAATCTTAATCTTTAATAAAGACAGTTATTAACTCACTTCTTAAGACCTTTTTGATGGTTAAAGAAGCATTCTCTGAACCATCTTTCAGTAGATTGTCAATCATTGTTGTTTTCTGTGTGCCTGTGTTCCTACTGGTGTCCCTTATATGATGACTTCTGTACAGAAAGGCAGCACATGTCCTAGCGGAGAAATGAGTCAGCCATTCATTTAGATTCATCCTGGTGTTGTACTGGCCTTGTCTCCCTACTTTCCACTCCAACCCACAACTCTGCGACTAGGAGGTAGTAACTGCCGTCTCTTAAACATTATCCATGAGCATCACGGGGCGTGTCTTGGCTTTGGCCTCTAACATCCATCCCCATTCCTTGCAGCCCTGCCTGGGCCTTCTTCCTCGTTGACAACAGCCCATTAGAGCCATTACACAGGGGCTCTGCTATCTTTTCACCAAGTTCAGACGTGACATAAAGGCTCATGCTGAATCCTCTCTCTTGACTTTGAATCTTAAGTGAGTAGAAAAGAACTTAAACCTGCTTGTGTTCCCTCATTAGACCAGCCTGTTTCCATCATATGACCTCTCCTGCTTTCTTGCCTTTTGGGCTCCTGGAGCTGCTTCTGGGTGGTTTTTTCATGTTTCCAACCTGTGGACCCAGTATTCTCTCCCAGAACTCTCCTCATTTGAGTTGGTTTCATGTGGGTTCCCTTTCTAGCAGCCTAAAAGCTCGACTGAGTCTCTTGTCGGTTACCACCTCTTGCTCGTTCATCTCCTTGGTGAATATTTGTTGAGGGTCTTGTGTGTTCCAGGTACTGTGTCCTCTGGGGAAGGCGGTTCTGGCCCGGCAAGGCTGGCTGTGAGCCTTGTCAGCAGCCGGACCTGTGGTGCATGCACCCTGGGATGACATGCTTACTGAGAGCTGGGTGGGGGATGTTTACACTGAGACACTTCAGTCCGGGGCTGGTGGATGGATAATGAATGAGCCTGTTTTTGCACTGGTGGGTTGAAGCCAACGCAGTGCCAGCAGGTGCCTTTGTCTCTCTCCCTTCCATCCATCTTTATCGGATCTGCCAGACTCGCCCGTGCGGCTTTTCTTTCTGTCTTTGCATTGAAGGCAGCTGGGGACGGGTCTGCAGGAGGGATCCTCCCAGGATGTCCTGGCAGTGGGAATGTCCTCTGTGTGTGTGAGCCTTTTCCAGTGGTTGTGGTCCACCTGGCCCACCCTCTGCCTTTATCCGTTGCATCTCCGGTGGAACAAGGGACTCGGGTGTTGCGAGGACAGTGTGCAGACGTTCCCAGGATGCTTCCTTCAGTATTGAGCTCCATTGGGTTCTCCCTTGTCTTTATCTTCCTTCATGTGTGCGGCAAAGGAGAAGACACTTTAGCTGCTGTGTCAACTGAGACTCATAACAAGCACTGCTTTACAGCTATTTTTTCCTATTCTTCCTGAGAAACCTCGCGTTAGCCTCTAGGCCCAACTGCTGAGCTGCCTGCCTGTAGCATCTCACCCTCCGCCTGGTTCCCTTTTGCTCCAGAGGTTCGTTAGCTCAAGGCGGAAACCCGAGTCCAGCTTACCCTTACCTGTTCTCCATCTCCTCTGTGTAATCAATGAGCAGTTTCCGCCAACCACATCCACTTAATACCCCTCATCACTATTCTTGCATCGCTTCTCATATTATTTCAGACCATGTCATTTTGGGGTCAGATTTTTAATTATAGAATTAGAAACCAAAAAAAAAAAATCATATGATTGCTATGGAGTTTGTATACATTATTATTTTCTGGTGTATTATTCCAGAAACCCCTGAACAGGAAGCCACACCTATAGTTTGGCCCGATGTCTGTCCTCTCATCCATGTTTAGAGGATCTAAACAAAAGCATCATTGTTTTATTCCATCGTTTAAAAGTTTCGGTGGATCCTCACTGTTCTCAACATTGGACAGACTACTTGGCGTCTTGTGGACGAAGTTCAACCTTTAGCTAGAGCCCCCCTCACTGAAAACATCTTGCCCTCTTCTCTGGACAGTGAACATGTTAGGCTGTAGCCCTGTGCTGCCTTCTCCCCACCTACATCCCTTGCCTCACTTGGCTAAACTGTGCTGTCCGTTCACTTTAGCCTCTGTGTGGTGGCTGCTGGGGACCTGTCCCACTCGCTGCCTTGGCTGGGGTTGAGCCTTTCCTGTGTGCTCCCATGTGGCATTGTTCACAGCAGCATGTTGGAATCACCTCCTTGCAGATGGTTTTGCACTGGATAGGAAGCTGTTTTAGGGCAGGGCCTGTGTCTCATTCCCCGTCACTGTGTTCTCCATGCCAAAGCTGCTATATTAGGTGCTGGGTTATTGGAAGGCCACTGGCAACATTATTTATTGTGTGCTCAGTTGCTAGTCATATCCAACTCTTTTGTGACCCCATGGACTGTAGCCTGCCAGGTTCTTCTGTCCATGGGATTTCCCAGGCAAGAATACTGGAGTGGGTTGCCATTTCCTCCTCCAGGGGATCTTCCTGACCCAGGGATAGTACTGCAATCTCCTGTGTCTCCTACATTCCTGGTGGATTGCCTGCTGAGCCATTGGGGAAGCCCCAACGTTATTATCCCCTGGATTCTCTGCCGGGCATCTTACCTGTAGACTTTTGAAAGCATGATCAGCATGATTTTGTAGTTTCCTGTCCTGTGTCTACATGCCCCACTAGGTTGTATGTTCCACACTGGCTGGGCCAATACTGTGTCCATCCCTCTGGACTGCATGGGACTTGATACAGTTCTGTACACAGTAAGCACCTGTTGTGTGCTGGTTCTCGCTGGATATTGGAGGTACTATGATGACCAAACCTATGTGCTCTCAGTCCTTACAGAGTTCATGGCTCTGCATCAGTGCTTGGATGTGTGCAGCCTGAGAAAATAGCATCCTTGTCTGTAAAATGCATCATCCCTAGTTGACCCTGACAGTCTTAAGTCCCCTGTGAGGCTGGCATTCTAGAATTCTGACCTCAGTCGAGCATGCATCTGCTCATCTGAGATGGTTATGGAGTCAGAGTTGCCGGAGGCTCTTGTTCTTTCCCTGGGGCTCCTCTGGGTTGAGTCTCTCAGTTCTCACGCAGCTGGGGCTGGTTGGTGGCATAGGTGGCAGGTTGGGCCCTGTTGCTTGTATGCAGTCCCTCTTACAAGACCCAAACCCTGTGGCTCTGTGTTTGACCTGGAAATCCGTGGAAATCCTGGAAATTCCATGGAATGCCTGCCCTCAGCCTCACTCCACACAAAGAGCCAGGAGCGAGATGGCATAGGACCTTTGTTCAGGCCAAGGGGCTTGCAGCAGGTTTAGTAAGTTTTAGAAAAAGCTGAGACTCTTGCTTCTTTTCACATTTCCTTATGTGGATGCTGAGCTGGAAGGATGGAGCAGCAGCACAGTCTTCCTGGATCCCGCCAAGTGGAGATGATGATGTGGAGAAGGATGTTGGGGGGCTCTTGGCATGAGAGGGGCTTTGTGTCTTTCCAGGATCTTGGTGAAGAGCTCTGGAGATAACAGCGGGGGTGGGGGGGTGTCTCTCCCTCCTGTTTAGACTCTCACTGTCTGTCCCTTCTGTTTGTTGTGACACCAATGGCCCTGGGAGACCATAAGGGTTTACCCCCACTTCCCCTGCTCTAGAGGCCAGCAGTGTGTCCTGACCGGGGTGCCTGTGTCACTCACTCTGCACAGCCCCTCCTGCCTGAGTGTCAGCTACTCAAAGGTACCTCCTCAACTCCCTGAGATAACTCTTGTCCCAGCAGCATGGCTGGGAAGCCAGGTCCTGCAGATCTACTTAGGGAAAGAAAAGCCTTTTAACTTAATTTCTGCCTCAGAATTATTTATGTCCCCAATCAAAAAAGTGCTCTTTTACCCTTGCTGTGTCTTCTAAATGATGTCAGATGTTACAGCTGCAGTGCCCAGCTGCAGGGCTCACGAGCTGCTGCTGCTTAATGCCCTGAGAGTGATGTAAGGCCGAGCGCTGTGTGGCGCAGTGGTGGGGAAAGCTTATTTCCAGAGTCAAGCATCCCCATTTCATCTGGACCCAGGAGGTCGTGAGCTACGGCAGCGCCACAGCTCTAGAAGGGAGGGCTCTTTTGGTTCCTGAAAGCCGGGGCCTGGAAGTTCCATTTGCCAAAGTGCCCTCCTGTGGCCTCTTTCCTGGCAGGCTCTGAATGCATATAATGGGGATGTCCAGGGAGATCATCTCCTTTCTGATTTGGGTTCATGTGGGGCTTTCCATGTGGCATTAGTGTTAAAGAACCTGCCTGCCAATGCAGGAGACATAAGAGATCCCTGGGTTGGGAAGATCCCTTGGAGGAGGGCATGGCAACCCACTCCAGTATTCTTGCCTGGAGAATCCCATGGACAGAAGAACCTGGCAGGCTAGAGTCCATAGCGTTCCAAAGAGTAGAACACCACTGAAGTGACTTAGCATGCACACACGGGACCTTTGTGCTCAGGTGTGTGATCTCTGATGGTTGTGGGGCAGATTTAATACCGCTCTCCCACACCTTCCTACCCAAGGTCTCCCCAACCTGATCTGACTGCTGGAGGGTGAAGAACAGCTGTGCCCTACAGATTGCAACCTTCTCATCCATGTGATGGAGAAAAGAAGAGCTCGTCTTCATGAGTTTCAATAAGTGTCCTAGTAAGTTGAGTGCTGGAACAGAGCACCATAGACTGGGTGGCTTATAAACAACAGGACTTTGTATTTCTCGGTTCTGGAGGCAGGAAGTCCAAGATCAGGGTCCAGCAGATTCAGTATTTGTGAGGACCTGCTTCCTGGCTCATAGCCATCTTCTCACTGTGTCTCACAAGGAGTAAAGGGTCAGGGAGCTCTTGGGGTCTCTTTCATGAGGATACTAGTCCCTCTCATGACCTGGTGTCACCTCCCAGAGGCCCCACCTCCAAACACCATCCCGTTGGGAAATGTGAGTTTCGGGGAGACACAAATGTCAGCCCATAACAACACATCAGGGCAGCAGCCCATGGCCTGTAGCTAGCACCCATCAACATGTAAAGTCTAGAGTCAGGCAGGTCTGGGTTTCCAGGTGCTCCAGAGTAATAGATTGGGTTGTAGTACACCAGTGCTGTCTCTGATAACAAGTAAAAATGTCAAAGTAAAAAACATCTATTTGAAGACATTGGAAATACACCAAGGCATCCAGGACTAAAGGTCCTAAATACCCGCAAACAGGAAACCTCTGAGATTTGACTCAGTATGCAACAGCTCTTTTTCCCTTGATGTATTCCCCAATTCTGGGTTTAAAACAAGAGGCTGAGGATTCAGATGCAGATCTTGGGCAGAGGACCACTTCTAAGATGCATGGAAACTAGAAGAGATTTTGGCAAGTCTTCTGGGCCTGGAGAGACAACAAATTAGACATTTGAAGGGCTTAGCCAGGTTTTGCTCAAGACATTTTGCCAAAGTCTCAGATTTCAAGAGACCATGAAACCTCAGCATAGAGCCTTTGAAAACAGAACATAGCTTTTGATCATCTTATAATATAAAGGAGATGAGAATTAGAGCTGACGTTGGACCAGCGTGACTAGGACCTGGGTGAAATCCCAGGCTCTCCACAGGGGCCTCTACAAAGCAACCAGAGTTGGGTAGAGCCTGAACAAATCTGGAACCTCCCCTTAAAGGGCTGTGCTAGGGTCCAGGTCTGCCTTCTGCCTGAACAGAGGAAAGGGTGAACCCTCTCAGGAAGAGCATGATATCATTTAGAGCTGCTGTAATTTATTGCTGTTGGTGTCACACAGTCAGTAAAGTATTGTCAAGCACGCCAAGAAACAGGGCTGAAAGCCAAGAGGAGAAAAATCCAACAACAGATAATAGGAGATTCCAATATCCAAGTTACCTCTAGGTCTTTATCAGACAAGGACTCTAAAATAATTATCACTAAAATATTCAGAAAAGTAGAGGAAAAGAGGGACAAAAATAAAATTTCAATAGAGAACTTGGTATTTAATTTTAAGCAATCAAATGTTAAGGTGACTCCTACTCAAGGCTACACATGTGAAAGCATTTCACAGAAACACACAATCTGAATAATTTCTTTATTTATAGTTAGTAGTCTTGTAGCAGTATCATTGCCAATCTGGTTTTGATCATGTATTAGGTAATGTAAGATATTATTATTGGGTATATGGGAACTCTGTATAATTCTTACAACTTCTTGTGAATCTCATACCATTTTAAAATGAGAATCTATAATATAAATAATAACTTACAAAATCAAATGTGAATTCTAGAACTAAGAAGTATAGTTGCTAAAGCTAAGAATTCAGTAGGTAAGTTTAACATTAGATTTAAGCAGGAGAAAAGAATACAGGTCATTCAAAATATCCAGACTGAACCACAGAGGGGAAAAAATGTGAAAATGCAAAAAAGAGGTTAAGGTATATGTATGTTGGACATACATATCTGAATATGAATCTGAAATAATGTAGTTGTAGTTCCAGACATGGAGGAGGATTAGAGTGGGTTAGGAAAATATTTGAACATTGGATGATTTTTCCAAACTGGTAAAGGCAGGAAACCACAAATTCAAGAATCTCTGTGAACTCAAGCCGGATAAATATAAAGAAATCTAGGCTTATAAGTTTGTAGAAAATCAAAGAGAAGATGAAAATCTTAAGTGCAAAAGGAAAAATGCACCTTACTTTTAAAGAAGACAAACATCTGACTTTTCAATAGAAAGCAGGGGAGACAGGCAACAACAGAACATCATTAATATTGTGGAATAACAAACCAACCCCCAGATAACCCTCTCAACCCAGAATGATGTATCTAGCAAAATTATTCTTCAAAAATTAAATGAAAACATTAACAAACTGAGAGAATTTGTAGCCAGCAAAGGTTCACTTAAAAAATTACTAAAAGGAGTTCTTTACCCAGATGAGAAATAATCTCAGATATAAGAAAGCCAATAAAAGAATAAAGAATAAAACATTAATGTGTGGATAAACATAAATAAATATTACCTGTTCAAGACAATAATGATAATGTTCTGCATTGTGGGGTTTAGAATAAATGTAGAATTAAAATACATGTCAATTAAAACAAAATTTGGGAGGGGGGATAGTAGATTTAAATAGATTTAAGATATTCTAGGCTTCCAGCATTGAGGGAAAGTGCTAGAGCTAGTACTTTCCATCACAATGTCGTTAAAGATGTGTTTTGTAATCTCTAGGATAACTTCCCAAAGAAGGGTAACTAATAAGGTAATAGAGTAGGAAGGGGAAATAATAATAATAATAAAATTAACCAAATAATCAGATATTAATTAAAAAGAAAAAGACAAGAAAGGGGAGAAAAGAACATAAACAGATGTGACGAAGAGAAATACATCCTGATCTACGAGACCCTATGGCATAGCACAGGGAACTACATTCAATAACTTATGATAACTTATAATGGAATCTGAAAAAATCTAACGATACTTTGCTGAACTGAAACTAGCACAATATTGTAAATCAACTATACTTCAAAAAGAGAGACATAAATCTGGTAGATAGTAATTACATCTTTCAGTAGTTACATTCAGTATTAATGCACTAAATATTTCAAGTGAAATACTAAACTTGCCAGACTGGATATACGTTACTATACTCAAATATAAGATCACAGAAAGTTTGAAAATAAAAGAATGTAAAAAGAAAGAACATAAAAAAAGAAAGAAGAGATGGAGAAATTGGAAAACATATACTAAATGAAATGGGATTCCTTCTCAAGCCTTTATCAAACATATTAGCAGAAAAGCTTTTGTATATGTATATATATAAATAGTATGTACTATATATATATATTAGAAAACTTAAGAATTTTTGCCTAATTAAAAAATTTATGACATTTTTATTCCACTTGTTTGACTTAGTATGAACAGAATGCTAGATGTGTAATTTTAAAAAATATAGATATGCAACAAGCAACAAAGGCTTATTGTATAGCACAGGGAACTATAGTCAATATCTTGTAAAAATCTTTGATGGAAAATAATCTCAAAAATAATATATATGTGTATATGTATAACTGACTCACCTTGCTGTGTACCTGAAAAATTGTAAGTCAACTATGCTTCAATAAAATGTATATATTAAGAAAAAAAGAATGTATAAAGGTGAAACACATGAAGAGTATTAAAGTATTATTTGGCTTATATGTTACACTCAGTAGATAGTTGTCAGTTAGATATATGTTATTCTTGTTCAAATACTGATGGTAGTTAATAACCCCAAATCTTTGATATGGGTTTATGAAAAAGCATGTTTGAATTTAAGATTCGTGTTTGGTGACTGTGTTGGTGGGTCAGAGATGAACACCCCTACAATGAGAATCTTAATGGTGATATTCTGTTAAGTTCATAATGGAAGGAAGTCTTTTTTGATATTCGTATTACTGTATTGTCTACCTTTACAGCTGTTGCTGTGCTGTGCTAAGATGCTTCAGTTGCGTCTGACTCTGTGCAACCCTATGGACTGTAGCCCGCCAGGCTCCTCTGTCCATGGGATTCTCCAGGCAAGAATGCTGGAGTGAGTTGCAATGCCCTTCTTCAGGGAATCTTCCCAACCCAGGGATCGAACCCATATCTCTTATGTCTCCTGCATTGGCAGGCAGGTTCTTTACCAGTAGCGCCATCTGGGAAGCCCACATTCAGCTGTTAAAGCAGTTCATTTGTTTCTTTAGTATCATTTCTGGTCCATCTGCTATTTCTGCTTGAATACAAGCTCTGAAAGTTAAGAATAGGTTCAAAATGACTTCCAGGAACCCTCAACTGCTAGTCTAGGACCTACGTCCATGGATTTTGATGAGGATGGTCCATAGAGAGTCAGGATAAACGAGGTACCTCTGAAGAAGTGACTGGGTACAGAAGACAGCCTGGGTGGGTGAATGTTTCTGGGCTTCTGCAAATATGCATAAGACTCAGCTAAAGCTACTCTACCTTTATTGCCATACAAACATTTCATAGTAGTAAAACTGCACACCCACATTTGGTGACTTGTTGGGTGAACTGAGTTTAAAAATTACCTTCTTAAAAGGCAGAAAAATATATGATGATTATCACTACAGAGTAATTTATCCAGTGAAATTCATCTAGTAACTTATGCAGAACATTTGTCAGGTAGTATATCCCTCTTTGAGCTTCCCAGGTGGCTCAGCAGTAAAGAGTCTGCCTGCCAAAGCAGAAGATGCAGGAGACTCGGGTTTGATCCCTGGGTCATGAAGATCACCTAGAGAAGGAAATGGCAACCCACTCCAGTATTCTTGCCTAGGAAATCCCATGGACAGAGGAGCCTGGCGGGCTACAGTCCATGGGGCCACAGAGAGTCGAACAAAACTGAGTGACTGAACATGCACACATGTATCCCCCTTTATGAGAGCTTCTTCTTATTCTTGCTCTTCATCCCTGATCCAGTCACACCCTTATGTATTCAGAATAACCACTAGGGTCATGGAAATGCTCGGTGAACATTGAGGATTATGACCTGAAAGTCTGGGAGATTAGGATTCAGAGTTTCATGTTCAGGAAAGTGAAATATGGTTATCTTCCTTCCCTATTTCTTCCATTTTCTTCCACTCTCTTCTCTAGACCTTTCTCTGTTTTTCATTTTCTTTTTTTCAGTATTAATACAACCTGCTACCATCTTCTTTATTTGGACGTTTTAAGCCAAATGCTGTGTAGACCAACTCCAGTGGATCACTGAGCCATTATCTGTAATAGTTGCAGTGATGAGTAATAGGTCACTACTTGTGTGGGTTGAGCCAGGGTGTAATTCCCTGTACTGTTACCTCATGGATTAATTGTTTGCAATTGTCCCTGATATGGCCTTATCTCTAGAATAGCGCAGACCCAATAACAAAGAACAGGACTGCTATGTAAGCTCTTCTAAAATCACAAATTGAACAAAATTTGTCCTCAATGGTTTTAAGAATTTTGTGGTTCCAGTCCTCATTCATGGTGTGAGGAAACCATAACAAGTGCTTCTCAAACTTTAATCGGTGTGCCATGCAGGTTACTTGTGGACCACCTAACAGGCAGGTTCTGTAGATTTTGTAGATCTGTGCTTGGGAGTTGAGATTCCACAGTTTTAGTAGGTTTCCAGGTAATGCAGGTGGCACTGGTCTTCAGATCACAGTTAAAATAAAAAGTCTAAGAGAAGAGAGGAAAGTAAGACATGATGGAAACTAAGACCTCTCTATCAGGCTCTTTGAGTATTTTCATCCATTTTTAAGGACTAAAGGCAGTATATTTTTTTCTCCTTAACATTTTTTTTCTGATTATAAAGCATGATTATTGTGTAGAATTTGAAAAGTGTGAAAGTACTGTACATGAACTAAGTTCATTTATCATTCCAATCAATCGGTCAGACCAGTGATTCCCAGGCTTGCTGCACACTGGAATCAGATAATGTTGCAGAATATCCCACCTGGTACTCTCCCAGCAGGGCTGAGTCAGAACCTCTGTGTATAGGACTTGGTGTCTTTTAAAAATCTTTCGATGATGCATAAGGCATTTCTTCTTGTTGTTCAGTCGCTAAGTTGTGTCTGACTCTTTGCGACCCTATGGACTACAGCACGCCAGGTTCCTCTGTCCACCACTGTCTGCCAGAGTTAGCTCAGATTCATGTCCATTGATTGAGTGATGTCATTTAACCATCTCATCCTCTGTTGCCCCCTTCTCCTCCTGCCCTCAATCTTTGCCAGCATCAGGGTCTTTTCCAATGAGTCAGCTCTGCATCAGGTGACCAAAGTATTGGAGCTTCAGCTTCAGCAGCAGTCTTTCCAATGAATATTCAGGATTGATTTCCCTTAAGATAGGCTGGTTTGATTTCCTTGCTGTCCAAAGTACTCTCAAGAGTCTTCTTCAGCACCACAGTTTGAAAACATCAATTCTTTGGCACTCAGTGTTCTTTATGGTACAACTCTCACGTCTATGCATGTCTACTGGAAAAACCATAACTTTAAAAAAATCAATTAATTTGTTTTAATTGGAGGCTAATTACCTTACAACAATGTGGTGGTTTTTGCCTTACATTGACATGAATCAGCCACAGTGTACATGTGTCATAGCTTTGACTATACAGACCTTTGTCAGCAAAGTGATGTCTCTGCTTTTTAATATACCTTCTAGGTTTGTCATAGCTAGGTTTGTCATTGTGGATGTTGCAGAGTTCTCAGCAGTGAACTGAGTCATTTCCCCCTAAATACATGTGTGGGACCTCAGCCCTTGATGTGACTGCATTTGGAGCTAGGACCTTCAAAGAGGTAACCAGGTGAAATGAGGTCATGGGGGGATCCAATTCCCACAGTGCTGGTGTCTCTATAAGCAGAGGAAGAGACCCTAGAAGGGTGCAGGCCCAAAGGAAAGGAGTCCACCTGTGAGCCTGGCTGAGAGGCCTCAGGAGCTACACAACCTGCCAGCACCTTGATCTTAGAATTACAGCCTCCAGAAGTCCAGGAAAAAAGTAATTTCTGTTGTTTAAGGCACCTGGTCGGTGGTATTTTGTTATGGTAGGAAACTAAGACAGGGTTTGGTCCCTATTGGTGGGGTGCTGCTGTAGCAAGCACCTGAAGGTAAGGATGTGGCCTTGGGATGGGATGAGGCCGGGTGATGGGGAGGCCGGGCAAGGTTCCAGGCACAGGTTAGAGGAAGCAGAGGTTGCTGCGAAGAGGTTGTCAGAGGGGCGTGGGCACTGAATGGGATTCTGGGGACGTCTCAGAAGGAATGAGGAACTTGGTGATGGGAACTGGAGAAGAGGCAATCCTTGTTATAAAGTGGCAAAGACCTTGGGCCGACTTGTTTCCTAGCGTCTTTGTAGGAAGTCGACATTGTAACAGATGAACTTAGATGCTTTTCTGAGAAGAGAGATTTCTAAGCGCAGTGTTGTGAATTAACATGCTCCCCTTGGAAAGTTCCCCTTTATTTTCTAAAATGATGGCTGTGTCTTCCCTCCCTCTCTTTCCTTCCTTCCTTCCTCAGTAAATATGTGTTGAATATCTTCTACTGATTGAGACATCCTATGAGGAAACTGGGTGTAGAAATTCAAAGATATAAATAAGCCCATTTGTACCACTTTTTTAGATTCCACATGTAAGTGATGTGATGATATTTGTCTTTGTCTGATTTATTTCCTCTGCCTTTTCTAAAACCAGGTTTAACATCTGGAAGTTCATGGTGAACGTATTGCTGAAGCCTGGCTTGGAGAATTTTGAGCATTACCTTACTAGCGTGTGAGATGAGTGCAATTGTGAGGTAGTTTGAGCGTTCTTTGGCATTGCCTTTCTTTGGGATTGGAATGAAAACTGACCTTTTCCAGTCCTGTGGCCACTACTGAGTTTTATAGATTTGCTGGCATATTGAGCGCAGCACTTTCACAGCATCATCTTTGAGGATTTGAAATAGCTCAACTGGAATTCCATCACCTCCACTACCTTTGTTCATAGTGATGCTTTCTAAGGCCCACTTGACTTCACACTCCAGGATGTCTGGCTCTAGGTGAGTGATCACACCATCGTGATTATCTGGGTCATGAAGATCTTTTTTGTACAGTTCCTCTGTGTATTCTTGCCACCTCTTCTTAATATCTTCTGCTTCTGTTAGGTCCATACCATTTCTGTCCTTTATTGAGCCTATCTTTGCATGAAATATTCCCTTGGTATCTCTAATTTTCTTGAAGAGATCTCTAGTCTTTCCCATTCTGTTGTTTTCCTCTATTTCTTTGCATTGATCGCTGAGAAAGGCTTTCTTATCTCTCCTTGCTATTCTTTGGAACTCCACATTCAGATGGGAATATCTTCCCTTTTCTTCTTTGCTTTTCGCTTCTCTTCTTTTCCCAGCTATTTGTAAGGCATCCTCAGACAGCAATTTTTCTTTTTTGCATTTCTTTTCCATGGGGATGGTCTTGATCCCTGTCTCCTGTACAATGTCACGAACCTCTGTCCATAGTTCATTGGGCACTCTGTCTATCAAATCTAGTCCCTTAAATCTATTTGTCACTTCCATTGTATAATCATAAGGGATTTGATTTAGGTCATACCTGAATGGTCTAGTGGTTTTCCCTACTTTCTTCAATTTAAGTCTGAATTTGGCAATAAGGAGTTCATGATCTGAGCCACAGTCTGCTCCCAGTCTTGTTTTTGCTGACTGTATAGAGCTTCTCTGTCTTTGGCTGCAAAGAATATAATCAATCTGATTTTGCTGTTGACCATCTGGTGATGTCCATGTGTAGAGTCTTCTCTTGTGTTGTTGGAAGAGGGTGTTTGCTATGACCAGTGCGTTCTCTTGGCAAAACTCTATTAGCCTTTGCCCTCCTTCATTCTGTACTCCAAGGCCAAATTTTCCTGTTATGCCAGGTGTTTCCTGACTTCCTACTTTTGCACTCCAGTCCCCTATAGTGAAAAGGACATCTTTTTGGGGTGTTAGTTCTAAAAGTTCTTGTAGGTCTTCATAGAACCATTCAAGTTCAGCTTCTTCAGTGTTACTGGTCGGGGCATAGACCTGAATTACCGTGATATTGAATGGTTTGCCTTGGAAATGAACAGAGATCATTCTGTTGTTTTTGAGATTGCATCCAAGTACTGCCTTTCGGACTCTTTTGTTGACCATGATGGCTACTCCATTTCTTCCAAGGGATTCCTGCCCACAGTAGTAGATATAATGGTCATCTGAGTTTGAGTCACCCATTCCAGTCCATCTTAGTTCACTGATTCCTAGAATGTTGATGTTCACTCTTGCCATCTCCTGTTTGACCACTTCCAATTTGCCTTGATTCATGGACTTAACATTTCAGGTTCCTATGCAATATTGCTCTTTACAACGTTGGACTTGGCTTCTATCACCAGTCACATCCACAGCTGGGTATTGTTTTTGCTTTGGCTCCATCCCATCATTCTTTCTGGAGTTATTTCTCCACTGATCTTCAGTAGCATATTGGGCACCTACTAACCTGGGGAGTTCATCTTTCAGTGTCCTATCTTTTTGCCTTTTCATACTGTTCATGGGATTCTCAAGGCAAGAATACTGAAGTGGTTTGTCATTGCCATTCTCCAGTGGACCACATTCTGTCAGACCTCTCCACCATGACCTGTCCATCTTGGGTAGTCCCACATGGCATGGCCTAGTTTCATTGAGATATACAAGGCTGTGATACATGTGATCAGATTGGCTAGTTTTCTGTGATTATAGTTTCAGTGTCTGCTCTCTGATGCCTTCTCGCAACACCTACCATCTTACTTGGGTTTCTCTTACCTTGGACATGGGGTATCTCTCACGGCTGCTCCAGCATCTGGTCCCATCACTTCATGGCAAATAGATGGGGAAACGGTGGAAACAGTGTCAGACTTTATTTTTGGGGGCTCCAAAATCACTGCTGATGGTGATTGCAGCCATGAAATTAAAAGACGCTTACTCCTTGGAAGGAAGGTTATGATCAACCTAGATAGCATATTTAAAAGCAGAGACATTACTTTGCCAACAAAGGTCCATGTAGTCAAGGCTATGGTTTTTCCAGTGGTCATGTATGGATGTGAGAGTTTGACTATAAATAAAGCTGAGTGCCAAAGAATTGATGCTTTTGAGCTGTGGTGTTGGAGAAGACTCTTGAGAGTCCCTTGGACTGCAAGGAGATCCAACCAGTCCATCCTAAAGGAGATCAGTCCTGGGTGTTCATTGGAAGGACTGATATTGAAGCTGAAACTCCAATACTTTGGCCATCTCATGCAAAGAGTTGACTCATTTGAAAAGACCCTGATGCTGGGAAGGATTGGGGGCAGGAGGAGAAGGGGATGGCAGAGGATGAGATGGCTGGATGGCATCACCGACTTGATGAACATGAGTTTGGGTAGACTCTGGGAGTTGGTGATGGACAGGGAGGCCTGGTGTGCTGCAATTCATGGGGTCACAAAGAATTGGACACGACTGAGCGACTGAACTGAACTGAACTGAACTGATTTATTTCACTCAGAGTCACAGGTATAGAAAACAATTTTATGGTTACCAGGGGGTAAGGCAGGGGGAGGGATACGTTGGGAGTTAGTGATTGACATACACACACTACTATGTATAAAATAACTAAAAAGGACCTACTGTATAGCACAGGGAACTCTATTCAGTACTCTGTAATGAGCTATATGGGAATTGAATCAAAAAACGGTGGATATATGTATACGTATAACTGATTCACTTTGCTGTATGCCTGAAACTAACACAACATTGTAAATCATCTATAATAAAAATTAAAAAAAAAGAGATGTCAACTTCAAACACTCAAAAAAAAAAAAAAAAAAAAAAAGAAATTCAAAGATGCAAGCACTTACGCTATCATAAGTGATATGTAAGTAGAGAGTGACTTCTTTAATGTGTTTTGGAATTTTTCCTGTGGACCTGCACTTTATCCCAATTATCTTTACTTGTCTTACTTATGGTGCCCTGAGCCAAGCCAAATCTATAGTTCTTATTTGTCTGGCCATCTATCTGGTAGATAAGGAGAAGAAGCTGGAGATAGGACTCAGTGAAAACTATTTCCTCAAATTCCCCATCTAGTTTCAGGATTTGACTGGTGCATCATGTGAAAGTCGCTCAGTCATGTCTGACTGTGACCCCATGGACTATATGGGCCAGAATACTGGAGTGGGTAGCCTTTCCCATCTCCAGGGGATCTTCCCAACCCAGGGATTGAACCCAGGTCTCCACATTGCAGCCAGATCCTTTACCAGCTGAGCCACAAGGGAAGCCCATGGGTGCAGCATGGTGGTTCCCAAACTCAGTTGAGGCATCGTGGGATGCTGCAGTGGAGGAACCCTAGTTCATTTGAAGTTTCTGAAGAAAATACTTGTATATCTATCAGATGCTGCAAAAACTCTTGGTTCAAAATAGCTCACCATTTCAATAGCATGTTACATTGGTTTTGGTGATTTCATATCTTTGCAAGGCTTGGGTTTTGGTGTTTATGCAAAGTAGAAAAAAAAGTATTGCATCCAAATCATTGTGGTGTCAATGCGTGTGGTAATACATGATTGCATTCAGTCTAATTCTAATCTGGTTCAAGATTTGAGAAGTTGTCTAGTGCCCCAGGGGTGCACGTGTGCCATTAGTAAGAATGAAATAAAAATATTTTTCCTTTAATAAGTTTTTTTAAAGCTAAATTATTAGGAAATAACTTATCAATTGTTTGGTGTAGCTAGTTAACAAAAGAACTGTTAGGTTTTCCCCTTTGTTTTGTATTGTTTGTGTTGGTGTGGGACGTTGTGAAAAAGACACTGAGACACTGAGAGCGCTGTGGACAGAGAGAGTGTGGACTCAGGTGTGGTGGTTCACCCAGACCTCTGCTCCTTCTGTGAGAAGCCAGCCACCACGGAAGGTCCAGTTACCCTGAGACTGCCGTGGTCTGAGGAAGCCCAGTAGAGCTGAGTAGAGAAGCTGCTGAGGGGGAGATGCCCAGTAGACCTCCAGGGATTAGGTCCTCCATGCCAAGGACAGGGGGAGGAGAGGTTGGTCTGATCCCACCCACCGCTAGCCGACTGAAGCCACGTGACAAGTTCAACCACAGCAGCTACACAGATGAATCCACACCCCTAAAGCCACAAGAGACAACAATACATTGTTTTAAGTCACTGCGTTCTGGGATAATACTTTATAAAATTTATTTTTGAGGGGAAGGTGCAGCAATTCCTATGTATCACCCACATGCACAGCCGCCCCCATTACCAACATCCCCCACCAGATGGTACATTTGTCGCAGCACCTCATGATCACTGGAAGTCTGGTTTGCATTTTAGTCTTGGTGTTGTACCTTCTGTAAGTTTGGTCAAATATGTAATGGATAAATGTTTGTATAAATGTGTGATAACATGGGTCACTATTCTATCATTCTTCTTTATGGAATTATTCTTACAGCCCTAAAAATTCTCTGTGACCCACCTATTCACCCCTTTCCCTCCCCCAACTCCTGGCACTCAACAATCTACTAATCATTTTCTTTGTTTTGACTTTTCTAGAATGCCATACAGTGGGAATCACACAGTATGTAACCTCTTCAGACTGGCTTCTTGCACTTAGGAATATGCATTTAAGTTTCATCCTTGCCTTTCTGTGGCTTGATAGCTCATTTCTTTTTCATGCTGAATAAGAGTCCATTGTCTGGATGGACCCCAGTTTATTTCCTTATTCACCCACTGAAGGACATCTTTGTTGCTTCCTAGTTTTGGCAGTTTTGAATAAAGTTCCTATAAATGTCCGTCGCCAAGTTTTCATGTGGCTGTAATTTTCAGCTCCTGTGGGTAAATACCGAGAAGCCTGCTTGCTGGATCGTATGGTCAGAGCGTTTTTTTGGTCTCATAAGAAACCTGCAAACTGTCTTCCAAGTGTTCCTACCACTTTGCATCCCCACCAGCAACATTTGAGAGTTCCTGCTGCTCCACATCCCCGTCAGCATTTGGTGTTGTCAGTGTTTTGGATTTTGGCCACTCTATTGATAAGAAGTGTGTAGAGGTTTCTTGCAGCTTTTCACAACTGCATTTCTCTGATACTATACCATGTGGGACATCTTTTCCTATGCTTATTTGTCATCTGTGCATCTTCTTTGGTGAGGTGTCTCTTAAGGTCTTTAGCTCTCTTTTTTAAACAGGGTGTTTGCTGTTTTCCTGTTGATGTTTAAGAGTTCTCTGCACGTTTCTGACATCAGAGGTGTCTTTTGCAAATGTTTTCTCCCTGTCTGTGATCTGTCATCTCATTCTCTTGACAGTGTACTTTGCTGAGCAGAGATGCTCCATCTTAGTGAGGTCCAGCTTATCAATTGTTTCTTTCATGAATCGTGACTTTGCAATCATTTGTTTGCAAACAAACAACTTTTTGTTTCTAAAAAGTCATCGCCATACCCAGAGTCATCTAGGTTTTCTCCTCTATGTTATGTTCTAGGAGTTTTGTAGCTTTTAACCACAATGTCCTCTTGACTGCAGCTTTATAGTAAGTCTTGAAGTCAGGGAGTTTATAAAGCAGAAATTGATAACTGGAGCAGAATTTGGTGCCCAGAAGTGAGACAGTATAGAAAAAGTCTTTGGACTGTTAATCTCCTATGAGCAGGAGGAAAACCAGGAGACTGTTCAGTTCAAAACAAGGGCCATTCCTCATGGAGAGAAAGTAAAATTCAGGAGAGGAACCACAAGCCCAGAGGAAAGAGTGAGAGCCATTTTCTGGGAGTAGGACTGGGGTCCAGCCAAGGAACTTGCCACCTATGCCCTGCAGAATTTCAGAAGCCTGTGAAGCAGTGACTTCCATGCCCCACTTCCTTCTCCACCGCGAAGCTATAGGTGTGTTGTGGTTGCCCCGTGTCTGCCTCCCTGGTACGTGTTGGGGTGGGAAAGTCGGCTGATACTTCTCAGGTTAGGTTTACATCTCACATTTGTCAGATCAAAAGAAGATATACTCAAGGGGTTATTCCAAAGGAGGCTTGTTGTACCGGAACCTAACTTAGAGGATAAGATCCTGGGTTTTGAGCTGTTCCTGTAACGGGATCCGAATTTACTGGCCTTGAGAGGGGGCGAGGGTATTTTGCATGAAGCAAGGTCAGACACTGTTGGGAGCCCAAGTCTGGACTGGGATTGTTTGCAGCCAAGATGCTCATGGTCAGCTCCTTCCTCTCCTGTGTGTGGTGCCCGCCTTGAGGCAAAGTCTGCATCCCTGCTCCCTGGAGCTTGTCCTGGCCTTAGTGACTTGCTTAACGGATGGGATGTACTTGAAGTGACATCTTGGAACTCCTGAGGTTCAACCAGGAGAGGACCAGCTGGATCCCCCCAGAGTGAGAGATCTGAGAAAGCAGAGCCTCACAGCCCAGAAGTCACACCCGCGTGGCTGCAGAGCTTCCTGTTACAGTTCCTATTACAGTTCAGCCCCATTCCCTTTTGGAGGGGAGAGGACCACACAAGGAAGTGGTACTGGTGGGGTCACTCTGGAGGCGGGCCACCACAGAAGTGTTGAGTGCACCGAGGAAGGGGAGAGGAAGAGGATGAGGAAGTGAGCCAGAGAGTCGGGAAACAAGGCTTCATTGTGGTATGGTGGAATTGAGTGACAGTCCGCTCACAGGGAGGAAGTCAGCAGCAATGGGGGACAGAGATTAGGCTCCCATATCTCCTGTCTTCCTGCATGTCTGTTTCCTGAAGTCTCTGCTTCTCATGACTCATGCTCAGTGGAGAGCGTACACCTGGAGACTTGCCTCACCTGCACAGAATCAGTTCTGTCACCAGCATCCTGGCTCCATCATGGGGGTTCCAGAAGCATGGAGAGGGACTTATACATTCTGCCGGCAAGTGTAGGGCCTATGTGCAGCCCTGGGCTTGTCTGACCCCAGAACCCCTGTTCCCATCATGTTACCATCTTGGTTCCAGTACTGAGGGGCGCCCTATTGTCCTAACCTCTGTTCCCTTCACCCCTCTGGGCTTCCTCACAGGCACTGGAATCCTCTCACTCAGTGTTGAGATCATAGCCTCCTTGGTCATTTTTGCCGCCTTCGATCACCTTATTGTGTGTTTCTCCCTCATTGGTTCCCATCTCCCTCCTTATCTTAGCCTTCTTCATCTGTCTTTCTGCTTGTTGTTATTTGTCTCTGTTAACAGGATTATTTGGGCTTCCTTGGTAGCTTAGATGGTAAAGAATCTGCCTGCAATGCAGGAGACGTAGGTTCGATCCCTGAGTTGGGAAGATCTAAGATCCCCTGGAGAAGGAAACGTCAACCCACTCCAGTATCCTTGCTTGGAGAATCCCATGGACAGAGGAGCCTTATTGTATGTTTATCCCTCATTGGCTCCTGTCTCCTTTTGTATCTTAGCCTCATACTTCTTCATGTATCTTTCCCCCTGTTGCTATCTGTCTCTGTTAACGGGGTTATTTATTCCCATAAAGCCTTCTGAGAGACAGGGACTGAGAGATGCTGCTGCAGAGCTGTGGGCTGTTTAAGACACTTGGAGGGAAACAGGGTGCAGAGACACCTCTTCATCTGCTCGGGGTAAAAGCCGGGGGACACAAAGGAGAGGTGAACTTGAAACTTTTCCATGAGGAGACAGAACTTTGACGGGAAGAAGTTCAGCGGAGCAGGCAGTTAATACAAATCCCTACATTTGCAGTGCTGAGTTGAGAATGTAGACTTGTGGTGGACATGACTCTGATGTGCAGTTGATCAAAGCCTGCCATCCCTTTTGCAGAAACAAGGGAAGGGTGAGTGAGGTACACTTTTGGACTGTCAGCACCCCGGGAGTCATGGCTCTGTGCCCAGGAGCTGTCTCTTCAGCCTTTTTTCTTCTTTCTATACCACCCCACACTCCTGACTCAACAGTACATACATGTCTAGAGTCACATGTGGAGAGTGATTTCCGGTCAGTTTGTTTTCTTCTCTTGGCTTGGTCCACTCGTCGTCTCTCTGCAGGTCCACTGTCCAGCAGGACATGACCTCTTGCTGGAGAAGGGCAGTGCAGGGCGTGGCCTTCTGAGAGGCTGGTTGCTCCATGTTCGATGTGACATCTGGAGGAAATATAGGAGCTTTAGATGTGAGCCATCAGGGCTTTGCTGGAGTGTCAGCACTTCATGGGTTTCTTTACGGCGGTGTTAAAATGTGTTGACGTGCCATAAACTGTTCCACATGTTGGCTTAGGAGCAGCTGAACGGTAATGCAAACCCGTGCTAAACACAGGCCTGCCACCGTGTGCCTGAGTTACCAGCCCCCTGGGGTGAAGGTCAGGCTGCTTCTCGTTCACTCCATTCCTGGGGCTGTAAATGCTAGAAAGTGGTCCCTCTGGGTGGCTGCGGCTCCTGCTCAGCTGGAACGGGCATCAGGATACCTTTTGAGAAACTGTGGGCGTGAGCTATCAAGCGCCCTCCATCCCTGGGGGTTTTAGGAATCCTGCAGGTCCCTCAGATGCTGTGTTAACTCTTGTGATGCAAGACTCTGTTTGAGGGCTGAGGGCTGGACAGGTCTGTTTGGTTAGTGCCATGGTGACCTGCCCACTCAGAACAGCACTGTCTCTCCCTTGCTCTTGCCCTGTGCTCCTCCCCGACCAGTGGCTCCTCCGAGGATAGTGGCTGTGTGGGGATCAGATGCCCAGGTCCTGCCCCATTCGCCTGGCATTTTGATAGAAGTGAGAATTATGCCCTTTGCCACTCAAGGGCTGTTGAGATTTGGGCGTGCGTTAACAGCCAGCTGGCTTTTCTCATGCTCTAAGTGGACGTAGGAAGTCGGATCGGAGGAGCCCTTGGGGAAGGCGTTGATTTCTAATGTTCCCCTCTCCCCGATGGGAAAGGGAGTTCTCACCAGACAGGCCCGTGATCCTGGCCCCGCGCAGCCCCCCGTGGCCCCTTATCCCCACCTTCTCACTGTATAGCCCCTTCAGGCTGAGATGCTTCTCAACACAGCCCACATAGTGACCAGGAGGGAGCAGGGGGGCAGACTTCCTGTCCCCTGGCCCCACCCGGGTCACAGGTGTGTGTGAGTGAGACTTGAGTCCATGGGGGACCCTGCCCCTCATATCAGGGCGATCCACTGCACCTGGACCCTGGAAAGGCTTGGAGCCTTTAACCTGAATGTGTCCTGCTCCTGCTGGCGTGTCCGGCTCCCGCAGGAATGTCGTCTCTGCTAAAGAGCACCCGACAAGCTGTGGGGGTGGTGGGTGGAGGGAGGGGGTATGCAGCCAGCAGGCTGATGATTGCCTCTGTGCCAAATGCTGGAGGCAAGGCCGCCAGATCACACTGGCCGTCTCCAGGCTCTGCGTTTGCCAGGAAAAGCCTGCTGCTGAGACTTTTATTTTCCAGCGCCCAGCAACATGTTGCATTTCTGTGCTTATTGATGTATTGTTTCAGGAGGTGGGGCTGACCTATATTGTTGTCTTAGTTGCAGGTGTGCTGCCCTGAGAATCTGTGTTTACAGAGCCCGGGATGTCCCTTCTTGTATCACGGAGGCTGGGATACTCGGACATCCGGTGGAGAAAGGGCAGCGTGGCTGCGGGAGGGGACCGTGTGGCTCCCAGCCGTGCTCGGACGCCCTCTCCTCCCACCACTGTGGTTCTGGTTGGGGAGCATCAGGCCAGCTGTGGTCGGGGCGCTGATTTTCCTTCATCACGGAGGCCGCTGGAACTTACACATGTGTCTGTTCTGTCTGACGTGGCCGGCCCTGGTTTTATTCCGACTGTGCTGACTGAAGAAGGGCCATCTTCGATGTCCAGCATCACAGGTTCTCTTCCTTGTGGCAGATGAAATGGAGATTTTTCTCCTTTCTTCAGGGCACAACGAGGGGAGGATTTGGTCCTCACAGACGTTTCCAGCTCCCTCAGGGGTGCTGTCACATGAGCCCACCAAGGCACATGTGAGCAGGGGCCTCCTCTCCCAGGGGCCAGAGGTGCCCCTGGCCAGTGGGGCGTGGATGCTGGCGCACCTGCCTGGTTCAAATGCTGGCTCCACCGCTAACTGGTGCTGTGCCTCAATTTCATCACCTGTGAAATGGAGCTGTAGTGACACAGAGCTCATAGTGTGTCTGTTGTGGAGATGGAGTGAGCTGCTGTGGATGAAGTTTCTGGGGCAGAGTGCCTCATGGGTATGTGTTGGAAGCTAGTTGTTACTACTTTATGGTATCTTTCTCTGCTCCACATGCACGGGCTTTAACATGGGAGTTGTTGGCATCTCAAAGCCAGGACAGGCTCTCTGCTGAATTCCCAGTACTTAGGAATATGTGCCTTCAGTTGCTGCTCCCTTGGGTCAGGGGTCCCTGCTATGTGGAGCTGAGGTGCCATCTGGCTGGTCAGCCACCTCCACACTCAGGCCACCCCAACGTCTGCTCCCTGCTGCCCCTGCCCCATGAGGGGGATGAGGAGGAAGGGTAGGCCAGGGGGGTGGACGTCTGCCCAGGCCCGCTGCCCTCTGGTACAGTTTACTTTATATGCAGGTTTGTTGGAGAGGTGCTCTAGTCACACTGGTTTTACAAGCATGTGCAAAATCTCTGGATGCTTCAGTACGTAAATCCGATGTGATGTTTATAAACAAGCAATCCCCACTCACTGATATAAACCTAAACTTCATCTCGTGGTATCTCCTTGCCCCTTTGCAGCACCGTCTTCAACCTGCTGCTTATTTTTGCACTTGAAAGGCACTATGAAATCAATAATGACCATAAAACACTCCAGAAGTGAGCCAGACGTAAAGTGGAGCTGATGTATTTACACCTGGAGGAGTTTGTGAGTTGAGACTTCCTCCATGGAAGTTAATAACCTGCATGAATATGTAAGGAGTTTGTGAGTTGAGACTTCCTCCATGGAAGTTAATAACCTGCATGAATATGTAAGTGAGGCTTGGCTTCACACCGCAGGCTCACGTTTGCTGACATTATAAGACAATATCTCCAAGAATAGGTGTCTCTGAGAGGTGGGGTGGAGGAACGCTGGAGGCCAGGGAGCTCAGTTCTTGGCTCGACTGGAGAGAAGCTGACCTGCTCTGTAAGCCCCAGCCAGGGCTCCTGATCACCCGTGGAGCTCCCGCCTTACGTGTCCCTGACTGCCATGCTGGAAATGTCAGCCCCAGATGGTCTGGTGGCTACATTCTCTCTATAAACAGTTGAACACCTCTGCCAACTTCTCTATGGAATGGGAAAGATAATTTTTTAAAATGCTGATCAACAGAGCAAAATGTACTTGAGCTGGTGACAGATTTTTCCTCCTCCTCCCTTCCACTTGCTGCCAAACAGCCTATGGTGATTCAAACTTGAGAAAGAAGCTAATGGCTTTACCAAGAGACAGTGCTTCAGTGGAAGGTGACACGTGGTGGCCAAAGGCAGGAGCAGCACCCCCAGGTGGGGTGGGGTGGGGGCAGTCAGAGGCCTCTTCCGGCCCATTTCCCCAGCACTCAAGGCTCTGATGGGTCAGCTCGTGTTGGCCAGCCAGGGATGCTGGTGTCCATCCTGGGTGGGCTCACTACCTAGCAAGTCTGCCGAGACTCTCCCTATGCACCTTGCTGTGTCCTGCAGCTCCCGCTCCAGGGACTGAAGATCCAGAGGTCCCTGTGACCTCCTGTGAGATGCACGGAAACCCTGGGAGCTCAGGTGGGGGCTGGGGAACTGAAAGCACCTTTGTTCTTCTTGTTCCTGGTGCAACCCTCCTCCACATTCCTGACTGGCCAGGAGGCCTGACCTGACGATCCAGTGTGACCTGAAACACGCAGGAAGCTGGCGCCTGTGCTTGGGGAGATCAGAAGTCTGAGCTCTAAGTGGTGACTAACTCCAGGGCACTCCCTGGGATCCTGCCTGAAGTTGCCTGCTTCTGATGTGCTTGGCATCTGCATCCTGGCCCCTGTCCTGAGATTGGAATAACGTCACCATCTACTGTTCCTGACCTGTGTGTGTCGGGGTCTCCAAGTTCAGTCCTGTCAAGGGGAGCTGAAGAGCCTCCAGTTCTGAGCCTGCTGTCTCATTTTAGTGTCACCTGAGCCCGTTAGCAAGAGAACAGCAGAAACCTAGGAGAGATCACCCAAATCGCCCTGGACCCTTCTGTACATGCAGGATAAAAGTGGCCGTGTTTGGAAGTGTGAGCCGTGTTTGGAGATGAGTGATGTAAGCCTGTGGACTTAGTGTCTCCTGCCTGGACACCTTCCCAGTCTGGGGCTCGGGGCCAGAAGTACCCGTTGTGAACTGGAAGCGGGATCTGTAGTCTCTGCAGAGCTGGTCCTCACCCCCTGCCCGTGTTGGGGGCTGCACGCCAAGCTTCTCCTGGTCAGCATGTCATGGACAGACCTCCGCTCTCGAGGGCTGTCAGGGGCTGTGGCCGGGGACTCTTGTACTGAGGTTTCTGGCCTTCCCACCCTGGGGGCTCGTGCGGGAGGGCGGTCCTCTTGGGTCTCTGCAGGGGGTCTTCTTTCTCTCACATGGAGTGTCCTGGTGACTGAAGGCCCAGCCCTGCTCTCCAGAGGGTGAGAACTCCTCTCTTCATGCAGAGGTTCCTGGTTCCGCATCGCTCTCTAGCCATCTCCTCCCACCCCTCCTTCCTGCAGGGCTCAGACGGCCTCTATCCAGTGTCCCCTGGCCACAGAGGATCACTGTTTGCTTATTGATTTATCATTGGCTGCAGTGATGGGTGGGATGTAGGCAGACCTGGCACCTCAGGGACTGGGTTACCTGGACAGCTGGATTACTGTTGCAGCCCCACTGGAACGTGCGGGAGCAGAGGGTGCTGACGTTGCATTAATGCTCTGAGGGCACGGAATCAGAAATGACAGATCTGAGCTCACAGAGACCTCCAGTCCCAAGACCGCCTTCATAACCATCTATCTTTACACATCGGCTCTTCATTTAAACTCTGCTAATTAGCATTTATTTACATGTTCCTTCCTTAAGAATTCCTTATGGCTGTAACACGCACACATACACACACACACACAAGCATATTTACAAGTGTATTCAGTTTTAAAAACTCAATTGCAGACTCTCTAGCAATGCTTTTTTATCTTCTTACTGAAGATATGTCTAGAAAATTTATTCAAAGCACATATATTAAAAGCAGGTAGTATCTTTGCCTTTAAGAAACATTTAAAAAAAGAGAGAGAAACATTTAACCACCCAGAAATAATTCCATTTCTAGGTTTCTAGGTATATTCTCAAGAGAAATAAAAACATATGTCCCCCAAGAAAAGCTTAGACAAGAATATTCATGGCAATGTTATTCATTACAACCAAGAAGTGGAAGCAGTCCAAATGTCCATAACTGATGAATGGATGGAAAAAATGCCGTACATCCATGCAATGGAATATTATTTGGTCATAAAAATGAGTGAAGTATGGCTACATTCTGTTAGATAGATGAGCTTCAAAAACATTATACTGAGTGAAAGAATCCAGACACAAAAGACTGTATAAGGTTTGATTCCATTTATATAAACTCTTTAGGATCTGAAAGTCTATGGATGTGTGTAGCTGCATATACGATTGCCCAGGGCTGGGAAGTGGCAGGGGTGGGGTCCACAGAAGTACCCTCTAATGGGTGCAGGGTTTCTTCCTGGGATGGTGCAGACACCTTCTCACTGATTGTCCTGATGGTTGCACCACTCTGGGAACAGACTGAAAGCTATGGTGTTTATGGGGTAAGTATATGGGATGTACATTATATCTCAGTTATATTGAAAACGGAGTATTCAAACAGAAGTCAGCACAAACTTATTCTGCCTAAAATCCAAAATAAATTCTGCATACTTTTTTTTCTCCCAGAAGGGCAACACCCCCCCCCAACCCCGCCACAAGGACTCTTGTCTCCCTGGGGAGACCTAGTCCAGCAAGGTGGTCAAAGGGAAGGACTTCCTGCCCGGCATCCCCTTTAGAGAAAAGTGCAGATGCCAAGAGTAGCCAGAATTGAATTGGAGTGAGTCTCTCTGTTGACCTTTACCACTTCTTATATAACAGGTTGAGAGATTGTATCTCTATGTTTTACTGAACAGAAATAGCATTAACACTGCAGTGCTCTATCCACTTGGCTGCGGACACTTTCTATGATGAGCCAGGAGGGAGATGGAGACAGCATGTTAGGAGATGAGGAGGAGGAAGGGTTGTTGCCAGAAAGCTGGAGCTTGTCTCTGACACTCCTCCTTGCCTGCCCCCTGGAGTCTAACCAATCGCCAAGCACTGCAATCTGCCATGTGAACCTGTATTTCTCTCCACCTCCCCTGGGTCACTCGAGTCTAGGCCACATCCTCCTCCTCCATCAGGAACATCCTCATCATCGCTTCCCCCCCGAGTTACCATAACAACCTCCTGAGCTGGTCTTCCTGTGTCACACCCAGCTTCAGGTCCCATCTCATCTTCCACCTCCTCCAAATCTATATTTCAAACTGTGATCAAAGAGAACATTTAGCCATGCAAAACTGACCTTGAAATCCTTTCCAAAACGTGTCCCTCCCATGTTCTTCTGGATAAAGCCCAGAGTCCCTTCCTAGTTAAGAAGACCCCACCTACCCCTGCTGCTCAGTCTTCCCTGGATGCCTGGACCAGCCTACCAAGCTCCTTCCCAGCTCTGGACTCACGTGTGTACTGCTCCTTCTGCCCACCTCTCCCTGTGCCTCTCCTTGTCCCTCAGATTCAGTCGAGTGTTGCCTTCTCAACGAAGCCCCTCCTGTCCCTCCTGATCTCATTACGTGTCTTCCTCTCAGTGTGTCCCCTCTGTGCCTTTGGGGCCCTCATTGAGATGAGAATGAATTCTTTGTATAATTATGTGTATAATATCTGTCTCTGTAACTGCGCTACATGTTCCTGGAGAAGAGGCATGTGCCAGACAAATAGCTTAAACCCCATCATTAGAAAAATGAAAGCAAAACAGCAGTTGGGAGGAAGGGAGGGAGGGTGAGTGGGAAAGTCGGCAGAGGCTGCATCAACAGTGCCTCCTGGCCGCTGGAGCTTGTGGAGCCGGTTCCTGACCGCGGGGAGCCAGGGGGGCCAGAGCAGAAGAGCCTGAGATGCTGGTGTGAGTGGCGGTCTGGCCAAGCCTTCTCTCCCATCCAGTGTGGTCTGGCATCATCCAGGCAAATGGAAAGGGAGCCATGAGGGCAGCAGTCAGGAGAGTGGATGGGCTCAGCTGGCCCGTCCCTGGTAGGACAGCCTCTGAGTCTAATGAGATGTGAGGAGGTCTCCTTGATTCCAGGAGGAGTGCCATGTGGGGCTGTTCTCCTCCTCCTCTGAGAGCCACCATCTGTCCTCCTCTAGATGTCTGCTCCGGGGCCATCGTTGGTCACTTTCTAGGCTGCCTGCCTCCAGCCCCATGGACACGTGCTGCCCTGCCCTTCTGCATCTTCCACAGGAAAAGCCTGGGGTCTGGCCGAGAGGCAGCCATGTTCATGGCTGGAGTCAAACACCGATTCACTTCAGTCCAAGCCTGGCCGCTCTTGCTGTGCCCTGGGCACCTGGAATCTGCCAGGCCTTAGATGCTTGTCTGCTGTGGTTATCATAAGAATACATGAAGTGTTCCATGTGAAGCCCTTCGTACTTGGAGAAAATTCACTAGATATTAGATATTCTATGAGACATTTGTCCTAGTGCCTCCCTACCCTTCATGCAAAGGCCTTTGTTATTACTTATTTATGACCCTGACATCCTGACAGCTCTATCTGTGCTAGTTTTCTCCGAGGTCCTCCAGGTGAGTGTGGGGAGCAGATGGCTGTCATCCCCTAATGGTGCCTCTGAGGCCAGGTGTCCAGGAGGTTGAAGACTCAGAGTTTGTTGCTGTGTGGGCCTTTAAGCCTCAGTTTGCTTCACCTGGTTTACCTGCTTCACCTGGATCCTGGCAAATGTAGAGAGGGCCACATGTCTGCCTGGACTTAAATGAAGACTCTCAGTCTGGCTACTCAGTATAGCTGGATCAGTGGGCAAACCACTCAATTTCTCCAGATCCTAATTTCTTCTTTTATAAAATCAACCTCTGATCACCAGCCATTTCCTCTCTGAGTTATTGAGAGGATTAAGCAAAGTCAATGTATATAAAAGCCTGGGGCAGAACATGAAGCATAGCAGTCACGTTATGCAAGCCACAGCCTCCCAGGGACTCTCCCACAAGCCATCCCAAACTGTTCCAGATTTTTAAGACTCACCAGGCTATTTCACATCTTCATCCGTTTCCTTTGTGTTGTTTCTTCTTGGATTGACTTTTAACATAATTCCACAACTTAATTTACTTCTACTTATCTTTTAAAGTGGAGAAGGCAATGGCATCCCACTCCAGTACTCTTGCCTGGAAAATCCCATGGATGGAGGAGCCTGATAGGCTGCAGTCCATGGGGTCGCTAAGAGTCAGACACGACTGAGTGACTTCACTTTCACTTTTTACTTTCATGCATTGGAGAAGGAAATGGCAACCCACTCCAGTATTCTTTCCTGGAGAATCCCAGGGACAGGGGGAGCCTGGTGGGCTGCCGTCTATGGGGTCACACAGAGTCGGACACGACTGAAGCGACTTAGCAGCAGCAGAAGCATCTTTTAAAGGCGGATTCCCTGGTGGCTCAGAGGGTAAAGCATCTGCCTGCAGTGCAGGAGACCTATGTTCGATCCCTGAGTCAGGAAGATTCCTTGGAGAAGGAAATGGCAACCCACTCCAGGACTCTTGCCTGGAAAATTCCACTGGTGAAGGAGCCTGGTAGGCTACAAGTCCGTGGGATCACAAAGAGTTGCACAACACTGAGCAACTTCACTATCTTTCAAAACTTATCTTTAAGTAAGAAGAGAAGCCTTAAGCTGGGGGGAAATATTTGCAATTTGTATATCTGATAAAGAACTTGTATCCAGATTATATATAGGGCTGTCAGAATTAGGAAATAAGATAAACAATAGAAAATAGATGTAAGATTTGAAAGGACAGCTCACCAAAGAAGCTGTACAGATGGCAAACAACACATGAAAAGATGTTCAGTGCTGTTAGTCAGCAGGTCACGCAAATTAAACCACAAAGAGACCCCTCGATACATCTCAGGCTAACAAACCCGACCACACCAAGTGTTGACAAGGACGTGGAGCCACTGGAATGCTCCTCCATGACTCCTGGGAATATAACATGGTACAACTACTTGGAAAAATAGCTTGGCACTTTCTTAAAATAATTTTAAAAATGCATGTTTTTACCATACGAACCAGACAGTCTGCTCCCAGGCATTTATTTGCCCCAGAGGAAAGAAAGCGTATATTCTTACAGAGACTCATGTGAGTGTTCACACAGCTTTGTTTGTAGCCAAAAACAGCAGTGTCAGGGGTCCCTCTTCAGGTGAATGAAGATACACACTCTGAGTTGAGTCAGATGTTTGCATGCTGCTCATGATAAGCGGGGATGGACGGTTTGTATACAGGACAGTGTGGAAATCTCAAAATAACCATGTTGATGGATGGAGGCATACAAAAAGAACACATACTGTGGAACTCCATTTATATAAAATTCCAGTAAGTTCCAAATGCTATATGGTAACAGAAATCAGATCATGGTTTTCCGGGAGAGGATATTTGGAGGGTGAGGAAGGGAGAGTGATTAAGAGATGGTGATTAAGAGATGGTGGAGAGACTTCGAGTTAGTGAGTCTGCTCATTATTCTGACTGTGGGAATGGTTCTGTGAGCCTGTGACACCTGTGACAAAATACTTGAAGTTGTACATTTTAAGTATGTTCTGTTTGTTTTATATCTCAAATACCTCTCAACAAAGCCATTACAATTGTTTATAAGTAAAAAATAACAGTAAAAGGTAAAAGGAAAACTTCATTCTAGTGTCCTGGCTTTGAGGCTATTCCCCTGGGCACCCCGGCCCCCTAAACAGTGTTGGCTTCCTGCTCCATGCAGATGTGTGCCACAGCACCTCCTGTATCAGCCTGAATTCCTGAGGTCTGTCTGTCTCAGCCACTGGATGGTGAGAAGTTTTAGGACAGAGGTTGTTGGGGGCCCCGAGGTCTGTGTTGAACAACTTGATGCAGGTTCTCCTGCCTGAATGTTGAATCCAAATGATCGTTCATCTTCTATAGGTTATAATCTATAACCTAAGATTTTTTTTTTTAAACGTGCAAGCCATATCCCTTGAGCAAAATCTACTTCCTGCATGAAACTGTATCAAGATGAAAATGTGAAGCACACGTGTATTCAAGAGCAATGGAGCTCTGGGTCTCTGGAGAACAATAAATTCACTTTGGAAAAGAGGTGGGTGTGGCTGAGGAGGGGATGTTTCTGGCTGGACATTTCACTCAAGATACTTTAGTCCCTGACACCCCAGCATCAGGGCAGCTGTTCCTCACAGCTCTGCAGAGATCTCCAGGGCTGCCTTGGGAGAAGGCTTCTCACCACACTTTCCACCTGGCCAGAGCAGGATGAACAGTTCTTGCAAATCTTAAGTAAAACTTGCTGCATGTGATGCCTGAGGATGCGGAACTAGTCAAGATGCTGCCTTTTTCTACCATGTCTGAGGTCCAGGGGTTTTTCCCACTGCGTCACATCTGTGCACGTCGCTGTGTTTCCTGGTGAATGCCGCTCACACTGGGGCTGTGGAATGGCCGAGATGCACAGGGACTCATACTTGGTGCCAGGAGATGGCCCAGAGGAAGATGGCCCAGCGTATGCTTTTCCTAAGAAGTGATGAGCACTTGCCTTGAGCACTGCCAGGGCCCTGTGTGGTTTCTGCGGGAAACCAGCGGAATGAGGGCGGCAGGTGGAGGTTCCTGGGACCGGGTGCCTTGCAGTGTGCACACACCTTCCTCCTCTGCACACACTCACTGGGTAAAACCTCCTTTCTGGAATTGTCAGGTGACATAGTTGATTCCCCAGGTCCTAAAAAGATGCCAAATTGTCAAGTGGACAGCTTCGAGGCTCATCAAGGTAGTGAGGAGACCAGGAGTGAAGCTGGTGGGACAGAGGGGGCCTTGGGGACAGTGTGGGGACATCAGGCCGGTAGAAGCAGGGACAGTGGGCCTTCAGTCCCTGGAGAGGCATCCTAGCTCATGAGGAGAAGCCGGGGCTGGGGGGGCAGATTAGCCCGAGTGCTCACGGCTGCCCAGCCGCACATGAGCTGTGTGTCCACAGGCAAGCTGCTCACCTGTGGCTTCTTTATCATACGTATAATGGAGATGCTATCTACCCTCACACACCATTGACATTTAATCAGATGACACTGAACACACTGGGATGGGAGCTGGCACATCATAGACCCCATGTAGGTGGCGTTTTCCTCTCTTTTCCTGTCCTTTTCCTGCTTAGCCTCCCTGAGCTCCCTGACTTCCTTTGCTGTGGCAGAAAGCCACCCCCACTCCATCATGCACAGCAGAGTGAGGACTGGGCAGAGGCAGTCCCTCCATCCTCTTGGCCTCATCACAGGGGCAGCCTCTCTTCCCCGGATGAATTTGGGCCCTGCATGGTGAGGAGTGAGAAAGCCCATTTCCATCACATTCTAATTGAAGAGCTAGAAGTGGGGTGTCCCCTGCACCCCCAGGCCAGCCTCTCAGAGACCTTTCACTCATTCTTAGTGAAGGTACACAGCCACCCTGGCCCAGCTTTAACTTCTTGCTACAAGGAATGTCCATGTCACTGGGGGACATGGAAAATCCTGGTGTGAAAGTTTGAACAATGCCGTTTTTATCAAACTTTCTCCTGGTGTCAGGTTCTGTGCAAGATGCAGAGAAAACATGGATAAATAATACCTGGTTCCTGTCCAGAGGGAGGTGGGCTTCATGGGGGAGACTGGTTAAGGTGTGGTGTGATGGTATGGGAAGGGGGACCCCAGTTTAGCCAGAGGCCCAAGTTGTCAGGAAGCCAGAGGAGGTGGTCCTCGAACTTAGGCTGAGGGATAAATAGAAGCCAGTCTGGGCAGAGAAAGTGTCACTTTGATGAAATTTAGTAGTGTTGTGAGTGATCTTGGGTGACTCATTTCATAACCACCTTCAGTGACCCAGTTGGGGATTGCCATAGCCTCTGTACCCTTTCTTGGGTCTCATAATACTTCATGGTCCTGTGCTTGATCTGGGGAGTCGCTCACTCTGCTCCCCACTGAAGCATCCCCTGAGATGAACTAAGACTCTGCCCATGTGCCCCCTCTTCCCACCCTCAGGGGAGGAGGGGGCACATGAGTCTTGGGGAAATTGAACCTCGGGGACTTGGGGAACTTGTTCTCTACCAGATGCCAGACCTCATTGCCTCCAGGACTGACCCCTTACACAGGGAGGTCACCCGTCCAGTGGTCCATGAGTTTCCTGCCTCAGCTATAAGACAGCAGCCAGGGACAAGGCAGCCAGTCTCTGAAGAGTGGTTGGGAAAATGGGGGACCAGGAACTTGGGGAGAAAACAAGAGGAATCCTGAGTGGGCCCCTCCCAGGAAGCCCACTCCAGGCCTTCCTGATAAGGTAGCGAACAGCTTTTCTTCTAGAAACAAAGGCATGTGTTGTAGGTATCACTGCAGGTGCTCGGATGCCCTGGAACCTGTTAGAATGATAGTGCCCTTGAGCGGATGGGCTGTCAGCCTCCTGGCCACCAGCAGGCAGTTCTGGCTCCCGGGGTGGCTCCCGCCCCGGCAGCCCGGGTGGAGGTGTGGTGGACTCAGTGTCTCTCCCTTGTCTTTCCTGGTAGATCTAGGACCTTGGAACCTGCCACTGTAGTGGCCAGTGGTGGAGTAAGGGCTCCAGGGCCTGGGCAAGTGGGTGGGGTACCTGGGACACTAGGATCCCCTAGAGGCACCCTCCCCCCTCCCCCCACCATGGTAGTGAAGAGTTTGAGCCAGAAAGACCAGACTCCACCACTTACCAATGTGGTCTTGGGCTGCATAGTACTCACCTTGGTTTCTTCCTGCTTCTAAAATGGAGATTTTGATGGCATCCCTCAGCTGGGCATTTTGGAGGGTGGAGGATTCCCCCAGATGATGAATAGTGGGTGCACAGTCGGTGTCTATGGGGCACTGATAAACTGCACCTGTTCTGTTGTCCTGCCAGTTATCAACACTAGCATCCTCACTGTCTTTGGGAGACTGGGAAGGGAAACACTGCTGTGGAGGGGGTGATACAGGGTGGACAGGGAGAGGAGCCTTACTTGCAGTGTCTGTCCCCTCGAAGCAGTCTACCTGAGCAGGTAAATGGGCACCTGTCTATGACACGCTCTTCCTGCTGCTAGAATGCAGCCGTAGCACTTTTCCGTCTGGCTGTAGTGTTCAGAATCATCTCTGCCGGGGTAACAAGAAACAAGACAAGCAGTGGAGTTTCCCCAAAATTGTTGGATGCCAATATCTGACGTCTCTGTTCAAAATAGGAACCACCCCAGCACTCAGCGTTGGCTGTGTCATTGGCGGGGTTCGCCGATTTCCTCTTCAACACACTTCAGAGTCCCTGCCAGACGGTCCTGTCCAAGCCCTCTCTCTTCAAGGCACATAGAAAACTCCCAGATATTTGTTAAGTGATTGAAAAGCATGCTCATTTTCATACCTAGGCCGGAACATGTTCCTATTTTTCATGCTCTCTTGGCCAACTGACTATTGGCTGGTCATCTCCAAGTTGATTAACCAAGGGCCTTTTGAACCCAGTTGGTTCCACACTGATCTTGACACTTTATCCACCCACCGCTGTGTGTGACTGATCGCCCAGATGACAGTGAGAACACATTCAGGTCCGACCTGAAGCCATCTTCCGAGCATCTCAGCTCCTCCGTCTTTGCCTGGATAGCAGACCTTCTTCCTTCCCCCAGGATTCATCAGGATGGCCTCTTTGAACCTGACTTTCTCCTGGTCATCCAATGTCCTTTGTTAGCTCATCAGGGTGTTTTGTCTTAAGAACGTGAATCTGGTTGTGATGCTGCAAAATGCCAGCAGTGCCTCATAGCCTGTCTCTTCATGAGGCACGTATAATCTGCCTCCACGATCTGACCTCAAGTCTTGTCTCTTGCTGCTCCCCTCCTGGCATTTTAAACTTCAGGCATATTCAATTATTTACAGTTTCAAAGTTCCCTGTGTTGTTCACGCCTCAGATGCAGTACTCCAGTCTCCAGCCCCCAGCCCCCCCCCCACCCCGATCTGCTTGCCTGCGGGACCTCTCAGCCTCTTGACTCCACTTTAGCCTCTATGGTCCACTGTCCCTGTGACAGACGCTGCTCCCATCAAGTCCACGGCAGGCTACAAAGACTGAGTCACAGGCGCCTGCTCCCTCCTTGCCCCTGTGTGTTCACGCATCTGCTTCCTTCTGCCAGTTTGATAACTCTCTAATGAGAGACAGCCTCTTTTTTTGTTTTTTTCCCTTTTAGTGCTTAGCACATCCTTGGCACTTAGTAAGTGCTCAACAAACATTGGCAGAATTGCTGATTCCACATGTGTGCCAAGGAATGTGACAATCAGCCTTAACTAGCCAAATGTAAATGTGGGCTGTGGGGAGACCAGGGAGAAGGAAACAGTGGGTCCTGTGATACTGTGGGCGCCCCTGAGGGCCTCCTGCTTGGAAAGGGAGAGTCACTCACCTGTGATCTGGCTGCTGGGCCCCAGAGCCCCCTTTGTGCCCAGGCTGTGCTTTCCAGGCTGCTCTGGCTGCCAGTGAGCAGGCAGGGGAATCAAGGAGGCCAGCTGGCAGGAAGCGGCAAGACTCAAGTCACCCACCCCATCTGCCTTGTCAGATCTCTCTGGAACTGCAGTGCCAGCAGGACCTGTCTTCTTTTCTTCCTTGGTTCCCCCAATCCCTCCCAGGGCACCTGCATTGAGGTTGGACAGGTCTCCCCGGCTGCTTCAGCCCTGTCCCACTGTCCTTCATGGCAACATTTTGTACATTGAATCTCATCAGTGTGGGGTCCCGGGGAACTAGCTGCAAGTATATCAGACATTCTGATTGTATGTTCAGGGAGAAGGGCTTGAATGTACCCTGGAGAAGGGCTTCTCCCTGGCAAAGTGGCCGTTGGGTGGCTCTGTGGACCCCAAGGGCCAGTGTCACACTCGCATTCCTGCTCTGCCCCGTGAACCCTAGAGGGCCCCATAAATCCCTGCTCTAACAGGTGTCTGTGAATACCAGTGTCCACTAGTCCTCCGTGTGTCTGCATATGTCTCTTTCCGCAGTGTGGTCACCAGCTTAAGTGGCTCTGAGCCCTTTTGGTAGAGAACTGGAGGCCGTCCCTGTGCACTGCTGCAGTATTGCAGGAACCCCCTCCCAGTGACCCAGCCAGCCCTCCCCTCAGTGTGTTCTTGGTCTGAAGATCGAGTCCATGTGGGGACTGAGCAGGGTATTGATCTGGTGCTGCCCCGTCAGCCTCAGCCCGCCCCCCACCCCCCTGCCCCGTCTTGTCTTTCTGTCCGCTGTTATCAGCATCTGCTGTGTCTGTTTTGCCTGGTGCACACTGTGATCTATTAACCGTCTCCACACTCCATGTGAGTCAGGCCCCCTTAGCTGGTGCTCCCAGCCATCCAAACGTATAGGAATTCCAGCTCCTGGCTTTCCAGCAGTTAAGCTTCACCATACTCTGGGGCCCTCCATCCTCATGGACACTGACCAGCCTGGTTCTGGGAGCATCTCTCCTATGACTGACCTTGACCTGCAGAGGTGAGCATCTTGGTGATGCTGCATGGCTCCTCCTCATGGCATTCTCAGGGACAGTTGTCCCCAGGGCCTCTCATGGATCTTGAAGCTCATGTGTGCCAGCATACCCCTCCTCCTCGTTTGTTCCTCTTCCAGAGTCTGCCTGGATAACCCCAATATTTCCAATCACTGGGGGTGGGCACCTCTTTTCCAGGTTTCTGGGAACCACCCCAGCAGTGAGCCCCAACCCAGGTCCTTGCCAAGCGTTTAGGTCCCATGTTCTGAGGAAGTGCCCCAAGCTGGTGAATCCTTGCTTCTCCATCTTACACATGAAGCTCTTTGACAGGCACCTGACCCGGCTTTGCAGAAGTTCCCAGTGCCTCACTGCAGTCTGGTACTTGTCTCAAGATCCCTCCGAGGCCCCAGCCATGTTAGGGCCCAACAGCCCCCCAGCCTCCCATGGCTCCTCCCCATTAGTGACCCCAGAAGATCTCTCTCACCTCTAGGCTTTCTTGGCATCTGTTTTTTCGGAAGACCCAGACCAGATAGGACTAAGATGTACGTTACCCACTGAATTTGCTCAGTAATGTTCTGGAGGGACCTATTTTTAGTCCTAAACTCAAAAAGAAGGGGGCCGCTAGGAGACATCCAGGAATGTGCCCGAATTCACTCACACGGGGAGTGGAAATCAGAATTCAGGCCTTGACATCAGTCAGGCATCTGTACTGTAGTGGGGTTTGTCTGAGAAAGGTTCCTGAGCAGGGCATTAGGAAGGTACTTCCGGGAAGCAGAATTTTAACTTAACAGATGAGGAGGAAGAAACAGTAAGCAGAGAGAGGAGTAAGGCAGCTTTATGTCTGTGTGTGTGTGTGTGTGTGTGTGTGTTCCTGTTCACGCCTGAGAAGCCCGTGTGCATGCACACCTGTGTCACATACATCGCATGCACCCCCAGAAAATGTGCAGGCTGTATGCAGAGCAGAGACACCGAAAATGAGAAAAATCCGTCTGTGATACCCTTCTCCAAAACTGTGCAGATGACCCCATCTGGAAAAAAGCTCTTTTAATATTAATACCCCTTCCATTTTTCTTTTATGTTTAGTGTTCTACTTGTGATCTGTTTTGTGCCAGTTGCGTGTGCTCGGGAGCCACCCCAGGCTCCTCAGGGCCCAGCCTCCTCAGGGCCCAGCCTCCTCCCAGATCCCAGCCCTGCCTGTCATGAAGGGGAAGCTGGAGGGGCTCTGCGGTTCCCAGGGGATGGAGACCTCTTGATGGACCACTGAGCCCCAGAGTAGGGGGAGGCACTCCGGAGGCCTCCCACCCCGCCCTGCTGGCTGGGGCTCCCCTCAGGATCCCAGGTGGGCACAGCAACCACTGGACAGTGACCGGGGAGTAATGGGAGCCCTCGGCCGTGACTGTCACCATCACCTCTGGGAGAGACCCTGCCGTTTCCAGAGAGGGTGTGACAGTGGAGTGCCTAGGCCTCCCCTTGCCCGGCCCCTGCTCTGAGCCAGGGCTGTGAACGCCTGGCTGTGGGCTGTGCGCTCTGCGCAGGGAGCTGGGAGGCTGGCAGCTTCCGGTGCACGTGACGGGTGGGTGCTGAGGTGGGCGAGGGGGAGAGGTGTCTCCACTCCATATGCAAGTCACTTAATGAGCGAGTGTGCATCTGCTGGGCGGCCCCCACCCCGGGGAGTGCTGCCAGCTCGCTTGCCTCGGGGGTGGTGGTAGGAAGCCTGCCTGACACACGAGGGCTCTCCAGGCGGTCTTGAGCCCGCACAGGCACCCTAGTGATTGCAGGAGGGCTGCCCCTGTCAGGTGGGTGTCCTGGAGTTCACACGGCCCTTGAGGAGGTCTGGGTGGCAGCCCTGCCCAGCCCTGGGGTCATTCACTCCCTGCTTCCACTTTCCAGTCTCCATCATCGCTAGCGCTATGCCCACAGCCACAGTCTCCTTCCCTTTGTTGTGTCAACAGTAGGGGCTCGGGGTCTTGAACCAGTGTTCACCCCCCATGCAGGCTCCCTCCTCCTATAACACTCACCCGCCCCCCACCCCCGCCTCCTGCCTTGTGTTGTAGCCAAACTTCCTGACTTGCTCCCCTACCTACACTCTCCACCACCCAGGAGTTACTCCACCCTGGCTCCTCTGATGGGCTCCCCTCTGCAAAGTGTCTCATAAGCAGGCAGGCTGTTCTTGATTCCCCTCTCTTCCTGAGCCCTTTTGAAAATGACCCCCCTGGGTGTTTGCAAGGCTGCAGACCCCTCTCTCCCACACTGGCCCTTCCGAGGAGCATGGCCTCCAGGGACCCTCCCTGCCTTCTGTGAGTTTCTCAGGTCTTTCTTGGTGATAAGTAGGGGGTTTCCCGTCTCCATAGACCTCTCCCACCGAGCGTGCTATTTCTAAAGCCCACTTCTCTGCTCTCCTCTTACTGCTTTTCTTCTTCTTTTTTTTCCCATAAAGTGATTTAGATGAACGTAGAACATCTGTTCAAAGAGCATTTAATTTTTTTTTTCCAAAATTTGAAAATACAGAAATTTACAAAGAACGGTATCACTCACTTGCATATCCTCACCCCGCAGATCAACAGCTTAGCATTGTCTCCGTAGCATCTAATGCCCTCTTTTCTTGTTGAAGAAATAAAATAGTATAGAGACAGTGAAGTTCCCCTCAACCCACACCCCCGTTCTTGGGTCTGAGAAGCTCCGGGTCCTGGGTCTGGTTCTCCAGTGGCTCTGAAAGGTCACTGCGGTTGTGTTCACGGCTTTCAGAGCCCACGTCCATCAGGGACGTGCAGGCCTCAAGCTGCAGCCTGTGTTTGTCACTGGCCACTTGGTTATTTAGAGAGACCTGTGTCTATGCCTTTCAGTTGCTTGATGGTATTCTGTCATTACTTATATGAAATTATTTTTCTGACTCTTTCTCTTGTTTATAGGTATTTACATTCTGTTCAGTGTTTTGCTAATAACAACAAGAAAACATGCTACAGTCAACATCCATGCCTGTGTTTCCTTGTGCAGATTCATGGGGGTTTCTTTAAGGTATGTACTCAGAGGTGGAATTGCTGGGTTCTAAAGCAGGCATATTTTCCACTTTGTAAAACATGCCATTTTTTTTTCCCCTCCAAAGTGAAATGTACCAATCTACATTCCCACTCAGAGTTTATGAGTATCATTTCCCCCAAATCCTTGTCAACACTTGATAATTGTCATCCTTTAAAATTTTTGACAACCTGTGGGTGAAAAATTATGTCTCATTGTTATTTTAATTTGTATTTCTCTATTATTAATAATAGCTAACAATTACATGGCACTTATTCTGGGCAAGACACTGTTCTGAGCAGTTTACATATATTAACGTATTCTACCCTCACCACAGCCCTTTCAGAACATGTCTGTCGTTCTCCTTCCCCTTCAGCAGATGATGAAGTAGGGGTCAGTGCCTGGCCTGTTGTTCCTGCCAGGAAGAAGCAGAGCCATATCCAGACTTGCCCGTAGGACCCCGAGTCCCCAGTCCTGGCGAGGCCCAGCTCTCTTGCATGTGCTTTTGGGCAGTTTGTATTTTCTCTTCTACCAGGTTCCCTATTTATATACCCTTAAGTAATTTGTGTTTTTTTCCTTGTGTTTTGGTGAGAGAGAATTTCTATAGCTTGGGCATCCATCTTTTTGCCTGTTGGGTAGGATGCCACAGTAACTTTTCCCACGAAGCTCCTTGTCTTTTAGCCTCATGCTACAACCTTCTTTACTTTTTCCCTTCTTGACACAGTTCTACCCCTTCTCCATCTCATCCAGTTCTTGGCTGATTCCGACGTCACATTCAAGTTCAAGACCTGGTTCAACGGGCACCTCCACCCATCGCCCCTGTCCCCTCACTCTGGCTTCCATGTATGACCGTCTCCTCTAATTTCTCCCAACTCAGCCTTCTCCGGTCTTGTGAACAGCACTCCTCCTTAAAATTGCACAGGCTGTGATTCTGGACTGTTTCTGCATCTCCCTCTCCTCTGTTTTCTGTGTTGAATCAGGAAACAACACAAGGTCCTTTAGCACATGGACGCTGCTCCCACGGCCAGTGTCCCCTCAGCCCCACACTGCCTAGCAGGTTCTAAATTGCTGTCCTAAAAGCTCAAAGCCTTCAGCAGTTCCCCATTTTCTCCTGGTACTTTTTAGTTCTGCCATGACAACCCTGAAGATGCCACTAAGCAGAGAGGCACACAACCTGCTTGAGGGGGATGTGAGCTGGTGGAATAGTGGGGACCCCAAAGGGGTGAAGTGAGAGGCTCAAACCCAGGTGCCTGCCTGTGCTCAGGTGGGCATTTTGTCCCCGAGTCTCGGGTAAGTTAGGACCCGACATGGCTGCTGTGAGTGGGTTCTAGACCTTGAATAAAACCCAGTCCACTCGATGCACACTCTCTCCTTCCTGGAACTGGGGCTGTCCTGTCTGTCTTGTCCTAGCCCACATGGTGCTCTCACAGAGTAGATGTTGAATAAGTATTTTGTGTTTAATAAATGAGCAAATAAATAGAAACATGGGGATTGTTTGTTGCTTGCATGTTAAAGGCAGGTCAAGGGGTCCCCTAATTTTGGCTACCTAGCTTTATCATCTGGCAACTGTCAAAGCTCTGGAGGGGTCTTCCAACAACTGTGCCTTTTTGAGGGGAAGACTAAATTTAAAGTGGTGACTTGAAATTCTGATTTAAGAATCTCCTGTTGGAGGTTCTCTTCTCCTGGCCTTATCTCTCTGAGAGAAAGGAACACAGAGGGAGATCAGGGCAGAGTCTTGCCAGCTGATGGGCAGGCTTGGGGTCTCTTCCTGGGCAGGACTGTTTCCTGGTCTCCTTGCAATTGAGGCCATGCGATACCTGAGAATAGAATATGGCCAGTAGAAAACAAATGAATGGAAGTAAGTCACGCCACATGCAGGCCAACTTCATTGAAAAAGGGAAAGGATTTTCATACTCCGTCCTGTGTCCTTCTCCCCTGTCTGGCTTGATGTGGACAAGTATGCTGGCTTTCGTGCTCTTCATCTGGGAAATTGGGGGCCACAGGCTAGAAGAAGCCTGGGTCCCCAACTTATCACTTGAGGAAGAAGTTTTGAAGGTTGGCTCCGCAGGTTTTGTTTTGTTTATGTGCTTTCCCTCCTCTTACCTCCTGTCTAAGGAAACTGCTGAGAGAGGAGGAAGGTCATAAAGGTTGAGTGAGACAGGCCCCTATGCCCACAGAGCTCTCAGTTGATTTTGAGAGTCAGATGCTAGTTTGCTGACCTGATTTGGACTTAGGACTATCTCAGCATTCTGACTTTGGCTTGGAATCTGGATTCAGAACTCTCAATGACTTCTCACCTTTTTAGTCCCAACCCTGTTTTTTCAGTCATCCCTCGTAACTTGACACAGATGGGCAATTCATTTGAGCTGATTCTGGTACTCCTGACTCTGGGCCCTATCCTCATTCCAGTGAGGTCAGCCACACTAATGGACCTGGAGAGGTCAGTTCTGCTTCCTTGGTGAAGCCTGGATTTGCGTTGGTTCCCTGAGTTGTAGTGCAAACTCACTCATGGTGGCTGGGGGGAGAGTACAGGAAAGCATGCTGGCAGTAGGGGCTCTAATGCTCTACCCACCACATCCAGAGTTTGATCAGTTCCAGATCACGTGGGATTAGGGCCCCTACAAGTGATGGTCATGACAGCCTATCATTGCTGATGGGCTCCAGGTGCCTCCTCCTTCACTGTCCCAAAGTCACGGTTCCCAGGAGGAGCCCAAGCCAGGGAGTCAACTGCACTCTGGTGTTTAGGTAGGACTGGAATGTTTACATGTGAATGGCGAAGCTGGAACCCCCATTTCTTACAGGCATGTTTATAAACAAGATGAGGCGTAGAGACAGGTGGCTTAGATGATTAAGCACCTACATTAAGTACCTATTGTGTGCAAGGCATGGACTTACATGTGCTTGGAGAGGGTTTGTGGAGGGGGTAAGACCAAAGCACTGTCCCCATCCACTGAGGACCTCAGTGTCCGAAGTGAAAGAACACCACCCAGATGCTTATAAAAGAAGGCGGTGATTCAGCAATAGAGACACAAACAGGATGACCAAGGAAGAGAGTTGGGAAGACTTTCTGGAAGAGGTGACACATGAGTGTGGTGGGATGGGTAGGAGTCTACCAGAGGCTGACCGTTGGGTGGAGGTATCATGTGGCTGTTAGACACAGGGCCTCACTTCATTGAAGACATGAGATTTAGTGTGCATCCTTATTGTGTACATATATACGTTACCATGTACATAGATGCATGTTAATATGCTGTATATTACAGCAATATGTTCAGAATTTTTGTGACTTACCTAATTTTTTGAAAATTATAGTGCTAGTGGTAAAAGAATCTGCCTGTCAATGCAGATAGATGGAAGAGACTCAAATTCGATCCCTATGTTGGGAAGATCCCCTGGAGAAGAAAACGACAACCCATTCTGTATCCTTGCCTGGAGAATCCCATGGACAGAGGAGCCTGGTGAGCTACCATCCATAGGGTCTCAAAGAGTTGGATATGACTGAAGAGACTTAGTACACATTCTTACAAATGATTTACTAAATGATTAAAAGTGATTTTATTTTGCTTTTTAATAAACCTGTTATTTTGTATTGGAGTATAGCCGATTAACAATGTTGTGATAGTTTCAGGTGGACAGCAAAGGGACTCAGCCATACATATACATGTATGCATTCTCTCCCAAACTCTCCTCCCTTCCAGGCTGCCACATAACATTGAGCTGAGTTCCCTGCATTGTACAGTAGGTCCTTGTTGATTATACATCTTAAATATAGTAGTGTGTACATGTCCATCCCACACTGTCTAATTATCCCTTCCCCCCACTCTTCCCTGCCCCCTCCAGGCAACCAAAGTAGGGAAAAAAACACACTCCCTTGTCAGCTGATGTGGCCCAGTTTGAGTTCAGATAACATGCCCCATGGTAACCATCACGTATTGAGTATCTTTTATGTGCCAGTCTCTTCACATTTAATTGTTGCAACAATTTAATGAATTATATATAATTATTGCTGTTTTATGTGTTAGGTCTCCAAGGCTCAGGAAGGTTAAGTGACTACAAATGGCCATGCAGCTTAGAGATCAAATAAGAGAATGAGGAATCCAGAAATAGATCCATGTGCATAAGGTCTTCTGATGGGAAGGAGGCTTTGAAACACATGGTTTGACTCAACTGAGAATGCCTGAATGAGAAAATATCGGTTTGAATCTCTGTGTAAACATGGTGACTGGCATGCCTTATGGTTATTACTAATGGATGAGCTCCTGTCTATGGAACACTCTTATTTATTTATCTAGTATTTAATTTATTTGGCGGTACCAGGTCTTAGTTGCAGAATGCAGGATCTTTAGTTGCAGAATGTGGGCTCTAGTTCCCTGACCAGGGATCAAACCCCAGCCCCCTGTATTACGATTACAGAGTCTTAGCCACTGGACCACCAGGGAAGTCCCCATGGAAAACTTTTAAGGGAAAAACTAGTTTCTCTATGACTGAACTCTATGGTTTTCTGCTGGAGAATGTTCGTGTCACCCACGTAATTACTAGGCAGTTCTGGAATATAAAATGTAGATGATTCATGAGCAAACTCACTTCCTTTGTGGATGGGGTGCCCTGTAGGGCATATGTCACTTACAAATCTTCCATGTTGATTCTGGCATGGCGCCGCCCCTCCAATGTGACAAGAAAGGCACGTGGATACCTCCCACTGTGTATGTGAGTGTGCAGAGAATTCTCCTGAATGGAAAGTGCCGATCTCAGACGGGTACATCTGTACAATTACACATGCACAACACTTTCTAATGATGACATTTTAGAAACGGAGTGTAGGTTAGTGGCTGCTGGAGATTGAAGAATGAGAGGAGGGACTGGCTGTGGTTATAGAAGGACGAGATGGGGAGTGATGGACATGTTCTTTCCCTTGAACGTGATGGTGGTACACCGACCTATACACACAGTGAAGTTGGATAGAATAAGCACACAGAAATGAGAACAAGTGAGGCAGGGAAATCTTGAGTAAGGCTGGTGGATTTTAGCAATGTCTGGGATTATAAATCCTGTCCTTCCAAGTGGTGTTTGTTTACAACACAGGTAATTCTCACTTTGCATAGTTTTGATGTACATACATTTCAGTTGTCACATTTACTTAATTAATACCAGTCTTCCAACAATATAATTTATATGTCAATTGCCAGTGTAGTAACTGTGAATGTTGTTGTTCAGTCACTCAGTCGTGTCCAGCTCTTTGCGACCCCATGGACTATAGCACGCCAGGCTTCCCTGTCCTTCACCATCTCCCGGAACTTGCTCAAACTCATGTCCATTAGGTCGGTGATGCCATCCAACCATCTTGTCCTCTGTTGTCCCCTTCTCCTGCCTTCAATCTTTCCCAGCATCAGGGAACTGTGAATAATTGTATAAAATGTGGACTGTACTTCTGGCTTTCATGTTCCTGAATCACAACATAAATAACCAGCCATGTCACTGCTTGGACAGTCTGTCTGAGATGGTGGCACTGAGCACCCTTAGTTTATGCACTGGCAACTGCTACTCCTGCAGCAGTAGTTTATGCACTGTGGACATGTCACCTCTCCATCTCCCAGTGAAAATCCCACACAGCATTGTACAAAATCGACAATCAAATGAGGACATTGTCAACAAAGATAGAGGTGCAACAAGGAAATGGAAAGTAAGAAGTAGCTGACCATGAGGACGTTGGTCCTGCCACTGCTTGAGAGACTCTGGACCTCCAGCCAAAGGACTCAGTGAAGGCAGCTGTGATGAAAAAGGGTAGAAGAAGTAAAGCCACCAAAAAAAAAAAACAAACAAAAAAACCCAACACACACATTAAAAAACCTTGGTGAAAATTTAAAAAATATATGTTGTGAAAACATTAAAAAAAAAAAAAAACACCTTGGAGAGACTTCATGACATTGAAAGCACAAAGACTGAATCAGGATGCAGTGTTTAAAAAGACATTGTATTTTTTCCCCAAGACATAGAAAAGATGCTCACTCTGTATCATAAGTTACATGAAGAGAAAAAGGAAACCATTCCTCAAACTAACCTTGATGATTTGTATTTTTTAACAAATCTTACAGAAGATACTTCTGCTTTTCTTTAAAAGGGATATTAATTTTACTGTGTTTTTTCTTTCCTATACATTTATTTAATTGACAGTAGGGGAAATAGTTTTTAAACAAAGACTTTTAAAGGTCATGGAACTATTTTAATTTTCCATTGATTTTGAATATCACTTTGCACAGCTTCAAGATGCTAATTTTTATGATTCTCTATCTACCACTGTGAAAAGAAAGGGCTACCTATAGTTGGATGTGTTTTTTTAAGGAAACAACAAACAGGAAAAACCCACGGTGTTTTATCTTCCCTTGTTGACTGTTTCTGTTGCTTTCCTGGCCTCCCTACAGAACTGGACACCCATCTGCCATTATTCTTCAGTACCCCTTGAACCTACAGGTGTAAAATTCTTTTCGCTTTAGGCTATTTAAATATCTCTGCATTTCATTCTTACTTTTGAGGGATGTTTTCATTGGGCATAGGGTTCTAGGTGAAAGGATGATTTACTTTCAGCACTTTGAAGATGCTCCATTGTCTTCTGGCTTCAGTTGTTTCAGAAATAAATCTGAAAATCCACATGGCTGCTTCCTTATATGCAATCTTCACCACCACCACCACCACACCACAGGGGCTATTTCAAGATCTTCTCTTTCTCTTTGTTTTTTTTTAGCAGTTTTCCTATGTTGCGCCTAGCTATGTTTTTCCTTGTATTTACCCAGCTTGGGCTGGTTGCACTTCCTGGATTTAAAAGTTGGTATTTTTCTTCATATCTGGTCAATATTCAGCTATTGTATTTTTTCAGATATATCTTCCACCTCATCCTCATTTCCTTCTCCTCTCTGTGTCGATTATATGTGTGTGAGACTGGACTTGTCCCTTGGATCCCTGAGGCTCCGTTTATCTTTCTTTGCTCATTTTTTCCCCCGTGTCTTAATATTATGATAAGTTTCATTCATATATTTGCAGGTTTTCTTACTCTGCTGTAACCTCCAGTATGCTGTTAAGCCCATCCCGTGATTTTTTAAAAAGTTCTAGCTGTTGCCCTTTTCCTTATAGAATTTCTCTCGGGTTCTTTTTATTGGGTTGTTTACATTTTTTCATCTCTTTGCTGAGAATCTCCGTCTCTTTTCTCATTAGACCATATTTATCTTGAAGTTTTAAGGTTCCTCGAACATATTTATAGAAGTGGCTGTAAATCTTTGCCACAGCCAGCATCTGGATCATTTGAGGATATTTCTATTTCATACTCCCTTCTCCCACTTTACTATGGGTCATATTTTCTGATTTCCGAGCACATCTAAGAATTTTTATAGTTCAGTGGACATTGTTGATGGCACATTATAGAAGCTGGATTCTGTAATTTTTCTCTGAAAAATGGTAAGTTTTATTCTGGAAGGTAGTTCAGTTACTGACTGATGGACTTGCATGGAGTTGAGTTTGTGGTTTATTGGATGATCTGATGTGACAGTCCTCAGCCTCCACATTCTCTCCCTGAGGATGTGGTCAGTGCTCAAGTGTGGACCCTGTTGGGGTGGGTCTAGGAGTCTTATTCTGGGCTTGGTCCTTGAGGTGTGGCCTCTCTGGTGTTTCAGCTGGACTCTTGGAAGAGTAACAAGATGCAAATGAGGTTTCCCCACTCAAGTGGAGCGGTATTTCCAGTACTCCCTAGAGCTGCCTTAACTTATTAATAATATCTCTTCTGTCCTCAGCCTGGTGGATTCACACTCGAGTAAGCCCTGTCCACCTGGGCACCTGCAGCCCACACTTTGGCTGTGAGTTTTGGGATGCCCCCCACACACTCCTGGCAACCTTGCCGCCTCAAGTGTGTGACTTCCTCCTCACTAATTCTTTTCCTTAGGGAGCTCAGTCTCTTCAACTGCCCTAGAGTCTGAGCTTGGGAATGCTCACCCAGGAGGGCTACTGTGTTGTAAGCATTTGGATGCTGATTCCTGCTGCTGGTGTCAGGAAATGATCCACAGGTGGATCTAAGGTACTCAGAAGGCTCACCTATGAGTTTTTCTTCTCTCCAAGATTGGGACCACCAGGGGCTGCCAGTTGTCCAGTGCCTGGAAACAATTGCCAAGTAAATTTCACTCAAGTTGGATGGTTGCTTAAGGTGGTTCGTAAGTATTACCAATCTATTACAAGACAACGAATATGTCTTGTTCAGAGTGGCGGCCTCACATCCCATTTTGAATTGATCAAGGTATATGGGTGAGGAGCACTGATTTGACATAATTATGGTCCCTGAAACATCATCTACATGACAGCTCCTAATACCCAGTCATTAATTTTATACTCAGCCTGAGTTTTCCTGAGAACATCTGTGTTGTGAAAGTTATGAGTCTATGTAAAATTGATCCCAGTGTTAAGTGAACCCAGGAAATAAACCCTGGTTTTCATGTCCCATATGGTTACTACATAGTTTCATGAGAATATTAGGATGACAAACAGTGAAATAAACAAAAACAAACAAAACCATATTCCCTGGGCTCTAAGGTGCAAGTTAACTCTCACTTTAACAGCTATAAGTGTTGATGTTTCTTACAATAGAAGTTTATTTTTTTTTTTGCCACCACAAAACTGACAATTTGTTTTAAAATCAATGGAGAATTTATCATCAAGAAAAGATATTTGTAGGCATCTAGTAAGTTTTACTCTGTGCCGTGCGGTGCTTAGTTGCTCAGTCATGTCCGACACTGCAACCCCATGGATTGTAGCCCACGAGGCTCCTCTGTCCCAGGGATTCTCCAGGCAAGAATACTGGAGTGGGTAGCCTTTCCCTTCTTCAGGAGATCTTCCTGATCAGGAATCGAACCAGGGTCTCCTGCTTTGCAGGTGGATTCTTTACCAGCTGAGCTACCAGGGAAACCCCAAATTGTACTTTACTCAGCTGCTATTTCAACTGGCCCCAAATTTCCAAATACTTTGAAATATTTTTCCATACAGTTTCAGTAGAAATGGCCTCTTTTCTTCATTGAAAATAAACCAACAAGAAATGATTTTGTTTTTTAATGTCAGTGAGTTTAGGGAAAAATATCCTGACTTCATCATAGCTCTATGTTGAAATGCATCTGCATACAAAAATCTGAAAAAAAAACTTAAGTTTCTTTACATAAAGGACAACACATGTGGATGAAGATGGTGATGACGGATGATGGTGAGTTAGGGTAGGTAGAGGGGTCTTAGGGCTTCCCAAGTGGCACTATTGGTAAAGAACCCCCCTGCCAGTGCAGGAGACTTAAGACATGTGGGTTTGATCCCTGGGTTCGGAAGATCCCCTGGAGGAGGGCAAGGCAACCCACTCCAGTATTCATGCCTGGAGAATCCCATGGACAGAGAAGCCTGGCGGGCTATAGTCCATGGGGTCACAAAGAGTTGGACATGACTGAAGGGACTTAGCACTGCACAACACAGCACACAGAGGGGTCTTAGCAGGGAATAAGGAAATTGACCCAAAGACCCTTGAGGGGCTTAGTTTTCAACTCTGGGATTCCCTTCCCAAAGTCACGATGCTAATTCCCCCATCACTTGTCATCTGCTGACCCACACAGATTAGCTTAAATTATGACTGTTCACCTTCCACAGAACCCCATTTCCCATCACGTCGTCATCTCTCGTTTTAGGAAAGAAACGCTTCTCCTCTCTTGACATGTTTATCATTGCACGCCTGAGCTAATTATCTCTATGGGCTCAGCGTAGCTCCTAAAGCAGATAGATTATTATCATGTCCTCTGGAAGTGATGCATGCCACACACGTGCAGCTGTGCGCCAGAAGGAAGCATGTTTTGAAGACTTTATCTGCATAGCTTACTGGCAATTGCATATCACAATCGAAAGACCACTTGCATACATGAGAGCGTGTGCCAAGTAAGACTATGCATACAAATACAGTAGATATTATGTGTAATATGTATGTGTGCGTGCATAGACTTTGCTTTTTATGTAGCTTGAGGTTTAGTGATGATCTCATCAACTTGATCTCTTAGCTGAGATCTAAGATGTTCTATTTCTCATCAATTTATCTCTAATTTTTTTCTGTGTCACATTCGGAATTTAATAACTCTTCTCTCCTTCTGCCTGTGTCTGCTACTCTCAACCCTTAAGGCGCCTAAGCAGCTAAGAGTAGAGATAAGGAACATTCATTCTGTGACTGGAAAGTGAGGGCTCCATTTTCATTATGATTTTAAATCTGCCCAGACTACCCTGCTGGCACAGAAACTCAGGACAGAAAATTGCCAAGGAGGGTTTCATGAGAGCCACCAGTTCTGTTGCTCTTCTCTATTTGGGAGAACCTACACTCGCCCTTCGGAATTGGAGCAGCCACCCCGGAAAACCACAGGGTTGGAACCAGCTTTTCAGCCTTCGCACATATGCATCTTGGTCCCCAGGTCTCCACGAGCACCATATTTTTTCCTGTGTCCAGCAGTTATACCCATGGCTTGGTGCAGTTGATACACTGAATGATTGATGATGCTTCCAGGCTGGCGTGAATACCAGCTGGATGAATTGAGAACTAGCTACATGGCAAATGGCCCTTCTGAATATGTTTTAAGCTCTGTCTCTCTAAAAAAAACTACTACCAGACCCCAAAAAATGTAAGATTCTTGATGCTTAAAAAAAAAAAGCAGAATATGGTGGTTACCATATATGATAACTTGGTTGGATAAAGAGGAAGGCTACACAGGAGGCCCATGTGGCTAGCTCTGACCCTCGGCTCTAATAGCTCGTTGCTTAGAGTCCCATGTCCTGTGTGTTATTTTTTCTTTCTCAGAGACCTTTAAATCCCCATGGTTTCCAGTTGCTTCTAGGCAGTGTGTTCTCTTAATTCCCTTGGCAGACGTTTTCTCACACACTTGGAGGTTAAAAGGAAGGGGAAAAAACCCCCTTCAAAACAGAAACCCCGAACTAGAAAACATAAGTCGGAAGTGTTGAAGCTGGGAGCCCAGTTACCGTGGCAACTTGGGTTTACCAAGTTCCCTTCTCAGAGAGCTGGACCTCTGCTTGAATTGGTTGCTTCTCAGATGGGCCTCCACCATGAGGTGCCTGGCTCCAGCCAAGTGCATTGAACGAGAAAGCTGGATTTGGAAGAGTCCTGTCTCTTGAGAGCACCGTCAACACGAGAGTGATTTTGTCTTTTGTTCCAATCCGTCTCCAGCCTGCATCCTCTCTCTACGGAGGTAGAGAAGGACAGAAGCTTCTTGGCCATAGTCGCTGAGAAGAGACTTTTAAAAAGGCAGGAAATTATCTGAGCTCTACAAGAACAAGACCCTATAGAGCCTCGGTGAGATGTTTATGTCCAGCTGATATTCTTCTCAACAAACATTTCTGGCATTTTTTTTCCAGGAACAGGGAAACATACTAGTTGTGACGAATGAAAATAGGAAGTAAATAGACCTTGTCCTTAAGAATCTTGTGGTCTTCTTGAAAAACAGTGGCATAATAAGGTAGCAAACGAGAAACACAGATAAGATTTTCCAGATAAGGTTTTTGGAGGAGCTAGAAGACACTGAAGACAGGTGAGTCTTCAAAGAAGATCGTGCAGAGGAGAAGAAGGGGCTGGAGCTCAGTGTGGCAGGAGAGGGCAGGGAGGGGCTAGGTCCCAGGATCCTGCTGCACACATGGAGGGATGGCCTGGTGGGTGTCGGGGGGCTCCTGGAGGAATACGATAGGATCCCAGATGGGGACTGTTTGGGGGTCTGTTCTGAGTGCCCTTAAAGTAAGACTTTGTGGCCTTTCCGGGTTGCTCAACAGTAAAGAACCCGCCTGCTAATGTAGGACACCTGGGTTCAATCCCTGGGTCGGGAAGATTCCCCTGGAGAAGGAAATGGCAACCCACTCCAGTATTCTTGCCTGGAGAATTACATGGACAGAGGAGCCTGGTGGGCTACAGTTCACGGGGTCTCAAAGAGTTGGACACGACTGAGTGGCTACATCACTGCCACCAAAGTAAAACTTCAGACTTGAAGCTCCACTGAAGATTTCTTAGCAAAGAAGTAAGTTGATATAAATAAAGTTTTAGGAAATTTAACATGGATGGGAAACTGCTACAAAGAAATCTTGGAAAGAGAAGAACCTAAGGAGGGAACTCCCACGTTACTCTTCCAGTTTGATTTTATTTACTCTTTCACGGAAACTTATTACATTCTGGATGCTTCACAGAGAAAGTGGAGCCACTTTGGAGCCAAGTTTTTGTGCCTCCCACTTCCTCTTTTATGAAGCAAAGGGGAGTCCATTAGCTGTGTCCTCGTCTCGCAGGTCTCAAGGTCCACCAATCTATCTGTCAAAAACTAATTTCGACACTTCCATTGATGTTATTTAGGGCTTCCCTTCCTTGTGGCTCAGATGGTAAAGAATCCACCTGCAATGCGAGAGATCTGGGTTTGATCCCTGGGTTGGGAAGATCCCCTGGAGAAGGGAATGGCTACCAACTCCAGTATCTTGCCTGGAGAATTCCATGGACAGAGGAGCCTGGCGGGCTATGGCCCATGGGGTCGAAAAGAGTCGGACACAACTGAGCAACTTTCACTTTCATCAACATTATCTATCCCAGAAAATGGGAGTTTGGCACTTTCTGTAGCAGGGAATGATATCTTTGACTCCATTAGGCCCTTTCTCCTCCCTAGTCTCCTGCCGCTCACTGGGAGATGGACCACTTTGCGAAGTGCCTTTGCAAAGAAGGCTGTGGGATTTCCCCTCTCATTATTCAGCATCAGCAACATGAGTTCTCCCATCATAAGCCTGTTACAGATTTTATGCAAAAGAAACATGTTATCATCATTTTATTCCTGTTACTACTAGTGAGAAAATTACATTTCAGTTTTATGATATTTTTTATTTTTCCAAGTACTTCTAAATAAATAATAAAACTCTCTTAACATCTACCAATAGTGGTAAACACCAGTATGAATGAATGGAACATCAGAATTCTAAAATATAATTTGGAAAAAGGAAATGCCACTAACAGAAAGAAGCCAATTCAAGCCGTCCATGTTGAGGATGTGACATGCTTGTGCAGAGAACCGGCCCCACTCTTATTTTGAGACAAGTGGTTGATATAAGGCCACTATAAAGAAGGCTGAGTGCTGAAGAATTGATTCTTTTGAATTGTGTTGCTGAGAAGACTCTTGAGAGTCCGTTGTCTGCAAGGAGATCAAGCTAGTCAATCCTAAAGGAAAATCAACCCTGAATATTCATTGGAAGGACTGATGATGAAGCTGAAGCTCCAATGCTTTGGCCACCTGATATGAAGAGCCGACTCACTAGAAAAACCCTAACGCTGGGAAAGATTGAGGGCAGGAGGAGAAGGGAACGACAGAGGATGAGATGGCTGGATGGCATCACCGACTCAATGGGCATGAGTTTGAGCAAACTCTGGGAGACAGTGAAGGGCAGGGAAGCCTGGTGTGCTACAGCCCATGAGGTTGCAAAGAGTTGGACATGAGTGAGCAACTGAACAATAACAGCACCCAAATAAGTCATAGTTTTCATGTTGACTGATCCCTTTGGCAGGAAGACAAGGCCTATTCCAGGCACGTCAGACATGGGAGGTACTACCATTGACCACAGCCAGCCTCTCAGGGGGCCATCAGAACTCAGCCCCGCTGCTGCTGACCTCCTGTGTCATGTGGACACACCAGGTATTGCAGGGGAAGGAAAGCAGAGATGTAGAATGAGATGTAGCAGAGCAGGAGCAGGAGTTTGTTGCTGAGCGAAGAATCAGTACCTTGCATTGACCCCAAAATAAAGGGTATTGCTTTCAGGCTGTGATTCAGCTAATAATAATGATGCTTAGGGGAGGACAAGTCTAAAACTAATAATAATTTCATAACCTCTATTTCAGTTCATCATCATTAGAAACCAATGAGGTAGCTGTTACCATCCCAGTGTCACTGATGAAGGAGTGGATGCTCAAAGACATAGAGTGAATTTCTGAGATCACACAGCTGGTGGCTCTGGGGGTTAGGAAGCAAATGCACATCTGATGTACAGTGTCACCTGGCCCATTCTAAGAACAAGTCCCTAAAGAAGAATTTACAATGAACATAGTGAGTATGCACTAAGTTGATTCAGTCATGTCCGACTCTTTGCGACCTCATGGACTGTAGGCCTCCAGGCTCCTCTGGCCATGGGATTCTCCAGGAAAGAATACTGGAGTGGGCTGCCATGCCCTCCTCTAGGGGATCTTTCCAACCAGGAATCAAACTCAGGTCTCTTGCATCTCCTGCATTGTTAGGCAGTCTGCAGACAGTAGTTAAGCCTGTGCTGCTGGTAGATGGTAGACATTGTTTTAAGTCTCAGACAAACATTCCAGGAAAGCCGCCGGGGTTCCTGCCTCAGTGCCCCTGATGGAGCCAGTGGCCTCCTGCATGTTGAAGGATGTAGGAAGAGACACATCCTCACGGGTGTCCACCTGGAATCTGTCACTTCCCTTTCACGTCAACACAGGGAGTGAGGACCGTCTCCTCTTCCACATACAGAGTTGAGCTCTGGGGGGGTTGCAGGCAGCAGGCTGGGCTCTGGAGCCACAGCTGGGGGTGGCAGGTGGGAGGTGGGGCAGTCTCCTCCCTGATGGTTGGACCAGGCAAGCCCAGGTGCAGTGAGAGGCCAAAAACTGTCACCAAATCTGTGCAATTTATTGAAAACTCCCAGGAAAAGACAGTCTACTTTTAAAATATATGTATCTTATTTATTTATTTGGCTGCACTGAGTGTTCATTGTGCTACACAGGATTTTTGATCTTTGTTGTGGCACTCAGAATCTTTAGTTGTGGCATGTGGGATCTAGTTCCCTGACCAGCGATTGAACTCCAGCCCCCTGCACTGACAACCTGGAGTCCTGGCCACTAGACCACCAGGGAAATCCCAAGACAGTCTATGTTTTTCCTTGTATAGACTTTGTGATACCCTAAAAATATACCAGTATGCTTTGTAACAGTTTTAAATAGATTTAAGTTTTTTAATTTTGCAAGGTTTCCCCTATGACTATGTCTGAGGTGGGTCTACTCCAAAACTCTAGAAAGTACATTTGCTTCTCAGTTTGCACCTTTATTGCTTGTTGGACTCTTACAGGAGGTCCATGGGAGAACAGTCGCTCAGTCTCTCAGTTGTGTCTGGCTCTTTGTGACCTCGTGGACTGCAGCACATCAGGCTTCCCTGTCATTCACTGTCTCCCAGAGTTTGTTCAGATTCATGTCCATCGATTCAGTGATGCCATCCAACCATCTCATCCTCTGCTGCCCTCTTTTCCTTTTGCCCTCAGTCTTTCCCAGCATCAGGGTCTTTTCCAATGAGTCGGCTCTTTGCATTGGGTGGTCAAAGTATTAGAGCTTCAGCTTCAGCATCATTCTTTCCAGTGAATATTCAGGGTTGATTTCCTTTAGGATTGCCTGGTTTTATCTCCTTGCTACCAAAGGACTCTCAAGAGTCTTCTCCAACACCACAGTTCCAAGGCATCAATTCTTTGGCCAACTCTCACTGGGAGGACAAAGTCTTCATGAACATCTTCCATTTTGTTGTCTCTCCTCTGAGCTTCCTTTTCCCCTGAGGTAGTAGAATTCAGCATTCCACCCCATTGCTCACAGTGTTCTGTCCTCCTGGGCCAGAGCTTTTTCACAGCATGTTTCCTCTCCTGGAGCCACAGTGGGAGTCTGGCGGCAGTGTTAGCTGGTGTCGATGGTCCAGCCCTGGTCCAGCTGAGCTGCATGGTACCTGTCACCAGGACAGGCTGGCCCTCCAGGTGGGTATCCTGCCCACTTCCCTCATCCCCATTAGGGATGCCCAAGCAACAGGGGAGGGGGTTTGGCTCCTCTCTGGGCAGCCAGGGAATGTGTTGCATCACATTTGGGGCCTTAAAGAATCAGGAGCCTCATAGACTGGGCTTCTCTTCTGAGAACGAGAGCTCCGTGAGACTCTGTCTAACGCAGAGCTTCCGTCGGCTTTGGTCACCGTTTCCCTTCCCTCCATAGATTATGGCCCACGATGTGCCCTTGTTGTAGACTCCAGTGTACGAAGGAGAATTAACTCGGCTCCTGCCCTGAAATCACTCACAGTCTGTTGGTGGAGAATGATAAATAAACAGATGACTAAAATATAGAGAAATAAGCACTGTGGTAGAGATTTATCTTTTCACTTTTAGCAGGTTTTTGAAGAAAAAAAAATCAGGGAAGCTTATAAATTTCACTTTAATTTCCTGTTAGAGTGTTTACAGATATATTTTAATGCTCCGCCAGCCCTGTATCAGGGGGAAAAAATGTAACCTCAATCTTCTTGTCCGCATTTCTCCCTGAGTGTCAGTTGCCCAGTTCAGGAGTCTCAGACACAAGTCCTTGCAGGGCTGGGCAGGGGCGCTGGACGAGTCTGACTTCGGAGAGGGGAGGGGCTGGGGCAAAATGAGGACTGTGTCTCTTCCAAGGCGGGCAGCTGCTCCTCAGAGCAGGCAGATTGTCGCCGGGCAGAAATATGCTTTCAGTGATGCCAGCTCTTATGATTTTTCAAGAGGAGCTGGGTTTTATGTGAAATCCCTGATTTTTAAATGTTAGTAATGAAATTTTAAAAAGTGCTGCAGTATCAGTTCCATTCTGGTTGGGCTGGGTTGTCCAGAGAGGCAGCACTTAGTGTCACAGAGGAAGGTCTGTCTGGGCTCCTGTGGATGGCACGTGAGGACCAGGGCAGAAACGCCTGGAGTTATCAAATAGCTCTCATCACAGATAATGCCTTTGTTTTGGAGAGACAGAAAGGGAAGCTCAAATGCTTGTCATTTGCTTGCTTCTCGTTGTCGTTGCAAAGCACTTTGCAGTATTTGAAGAAAAACAGCTCAACTAAACAACACTATTTTTCTCTGAAGATGAAAGAGATCCAGAACACACCCACTGGAGGCTTTGACGCAGGCTGACAGTCTCCCTGGTCCCCCTGCACCCAGACCAGACCAGCCATGGGGTGCCAGCCTCGCCTTCGCGGAAGCGAACACAGGGCCGAGGCTCAAGGGCGCTGGTTGTCCCAGGAGGGGGGTCCCCTCTCCCAGCAGTTCTGCCCAACCTCCTGGTCCTCTGACTCCCCGGACCCTAGCTTCTTCCTGCTCCGCTCCCCTTCCTCCCTGGCTGCTATAGGAACCCCTGGCGTGGAGGGTAGCCTTCAGAACTGTGTCCTTCTGAGACCAGTCTCTGACCCTCGACATTACCCGGTGTGTCTGCATCTGGCAGCTACAGCCACAGGGAGGGAGACATGCTTGATCATGGATGATTTGACAAAAGCTGGTGTGACTTTCCTTGGAATTTGAGTAGGGTGGGAGAGTTGGGAACAGTGGGGGCTCCTCAGGGACCAGGTACCAGGGGGCTAGGGCAGCTCAGACCTGGGCTCTGCCCCTCGGCTGGCTGTGCCCCCAGACTGTGAATGGTGCCAGCTGCCCTTCCGCTCCCCACCGGCCGACGGCTATAAATACAGTCACATTTCCCACGTACTGTATTTATGTGTCAGAAAATGTCTGCGTTGCATACGTAATGGGGGAGATATAATTATAATATTTCAAAACTGGCCAAATTTTGTGAAATATAAAATAACAGATGGCACCACACAATATTGGTGCGATGTGCTTCATTTAAATCATAACTCGGGCCTGAACATGTTCCCAGTTGGTACGGAGTGGTGACGACAGTGTGTGTGCCGGGAGATAGGGGTAGCATGGTCCCCTCCTTTGTCCTGCCCGGGTTTTTCTTTTCAGGGAAAGCAGAGTTATAAAGGCACATCCTCAGGAACCTCAAGTTTGGTCCTGTTGGTCTACCAGTTTTGTGCTGTTCGGGTTTCCTTTCGCCAAAGAATAGAAAGCATGACGTCTGCTCTTGAGCTTGGACATAAGACAGTCCACCAGGCAGCCCACCTGATGGCAGGCTTGAGTGTCACACTGGCCTGGACCCCGAACAGCTGTCCAGTCTGATTTAACCTTCAAGAGGCTGTTAGAGTTTGGAACCTTTGGACACATGTCTGGACACACCCTGGACTGTGGCTGTACTGATCTCCTCATGCTGGGCTGTGCAGCTGGAAAAGGTGGACCTGCCTTGTTTCCAGTCCATCGCTCATTCCTGCTTTCACCCAAAGCTGACACAACCTGAGACCTCCTTGACCCTCCGAAGGCCCGCAGGGACTGGGGTGGGAGTGGATGGTTAGTTCTCTCTCGAGGGGATGGGCTTGTCTAGAGAGAAACCTGGGTTGCCAGACACCCTCACTTACATCTCCTCCTGACTCAGATCAGGGTTCACATAAGCATTTATGTGCAGTCCACACTCTCCAAGTGGAAGCATTTGACTGCTTTTTTTTTTTTCTATCTCGACTGCTCTTCCCATTTCACTGAAGAAACCATACAACTTAGCAGTCAGGTTCCAGACCCGTAATTTCATAAACAGAAGAGGCTAAGGAGTCACGGATGCCTGTGGCCAGCGCTTCTGACCTGCTGGGGAGGCCTTTCTGGAGTTGAAGGGCAGCAGGAAGGGGGCCCTGCGGTGGCTGTGCTCTGCTCCAGCCGTTTGGTCATTCTCCTGCTCCCGTCTGTACTCAGGGTGGGCTCACTCCCAGCACCACCTCTAAGCTAACAGCACAGGTAGAGTGGAAAGGCAGAGGCATGTCCTTGTCCCTCTGTCTTGAGAGAATGAACTCACACAGAGGTCAGGGTCAGCCTGGAGTCGTCTTCCCTCTGGACATTGGGACATGCTAGCCTCTTCTTGAGTTTTTTTCCCTGATGGGCCCTCTAGGCTGGAGACACATGTCTGTCCTGCTGTGCTGTGCTGATGGGCAGGGAACACAGAGGGCCCTCATTCCCTGTATGCACTGGGGGAGGGAGAGGAAGGCCAGGCCAGGTGGAGAGGCAGGACATGGAGCTCGGGAAAGAGGGGACTGACCCCACTGTGGGGAGCTGTGGGGCCGAGGCTACAGTCTAAGACACATCTGTGTTTATCCAGGGAACCACCAAGTGACCACAGCATAAAAATAATCAGTGGATACTCTGCTAAATTCCACATTCACCCTTCTGAAGGGAATTATTTTCTATAGGTCCTGCCCATTATAGATCCTAGGGAATCTTTTGGTCAGGAAGTTGACCTTGGGTGTAGTGTGGTCACAGGCATTACCTGAGAGAAGGCCTCAGTGTCTTCTGTGGCCTTAGTGGGTAGAGCAACATGTGATGGGTGGGGTGATGGATTTCAGCTCCACGCTGGGAAGAACCTTCTGATAATCAAGGGGCCCAGGACCGAAGAAACCACCTTAGAAGATAGTGAGCTCCCCGCCCATGGGGGAACCCAAGGTAGGTCCAGGTGGTTCCTGGGTGATGATGTGGTAGGAATCTAGAGTCTTGTTTTTTCAAATTGTGGTCCCAGGAGCAGCAGTGTCCATGTCACCTGGAAGCTTGCCAGAAATGAAAACTCTTGGGCTTGCCTAAGACCTGTGACTCAGAGTTAGCATCTCAGACCCATCCCAATAACCTGTATGCAGCAGAGGGATGCGAAGCACTGGTGCATGGATTCCTTTTCAAGTTCAGATCTGCTCTGGTACCTGGCTCCCACTCAGCCACCAGAGGAATCTTGTGTTAAGAGAATCGGGTGAGACTCCCAAACACGCCTTCACTCGAGACGTTTCTGACACCGAGAGTCGAGAGCGTGTCCCCTCTCCTGCCCCCGCCTCACGCCACCTGACCTGCCAGGTGTGCTGACATGCATGCAAGTTCTTGCTTTCAAGCCAGTGTTGAAGGACCCCATGAAAATGGGGACATCTTAATGAGACGAGGTGATGCTTTATGCCCTTATTGCCAATTAAGCTGTTAATGTTAATTAGTGCGTCAGTTTGCTATCGGAGGCTTATCATCTTTGTATCCCTGTCATTAGCATGTTTCCTGACAAATATTAATGTAATTTATTTTCTGTGATCTTTCAAAAAAAAAAAAAAGAATTTGGGGTGGCATCATCTGGACTGATAACTCCTCATTGAGAGGGAGTGGTTCAGACGCTGTTGAAATAGCTCGAGTATCTGCTGGGCAGAAGGGTTCTTCCCAGCGGAATTCCTGAGGATAAGGGGTCCCGGGAGATGTGGACAAACATGGGTGGTGCTGAGAGGAATGCAGACCTTGGGAGCTCTGTGAGCTGCATGGCGTGAGCATTCCACGGCACCCCTGCCCAGCCTCCCTCACTCGGCTCTGGACCTTGGATCGCATGCCTACGTTTACAAGTTCAAGTGTGACGTAATGAAATAGCTCAGATCTCAGGCATTAGAGACAGAATATCTGTGTTCAAGTCCTGGCTACCTCACTTGTCAGTTGAGTAATAGCCTTGGGCAAGTTACTCAACTCTTGGATCCTCTGCGTCTGAGTCTGAAGAAGAAGGAAAAGAATAGGACTGACCCAGAGTGTTGTTGTGAGGGTGAAATGGTATACTCCTGTGCTTTGCAGAATGACGGCGAAGAGTGAGAGGTGGGCGAGTATTAAACGCTGTCTTTGACCTTGTAGTTACTGTTTTTGACTGCGTGTTTCCCAAGCCACACAGATTTGCATTTGAACATAATCATACACTTAATAGCCTCAGATGTCACAAGTCATATTGAGACTTCTTAGTGTACTGCTTGCAATTTCCTAATTTGCCTTTCTCTCTGGTGGCCTGTGTGCTCCTTGCTCGAGCAGTCAGGATTTTTTTGTAAATGCACACCATTTCTGGACATCCTTGGTTTATGTAGGAGTGTGGAAGATCTTCATTCCCTGATGACAAAGGGGCAGCTGCTGCTACTAAGTTGCTCAGTTGTGTCCGACTCTTTGCCAACCGGCCAGGCTCCTCTATCCATGGGATTCTCCAGGCAAGAATACTAGAGTGGGTTGCCATTTCCTCCTCCAGGGGATCTTCCTGACCCAGGGATTGAACCATCGTCTCCTGTATAGGCAGCAGATTCTTTACCCGCTGAGCCATCAGAGAAGCCAGAAGCGGGCAGGGCCGAAGATATTTCATTTGTCAGTGTCACATGGTTGTTAAATAGACTCTCCAGGAAACCTTCAGGCAGGAGAACAAGATGCTAAAAGTGGAGTAACTTACTTACGATGAGGTTTTTTAAACATCCTGCATGTTTAAACACTCCGGTGTGAAGGAACTGGGTGGGGGGTCTTGGAAAGGAGGTTGACACTTCTCCCTTAAGTGGAGAATTTTCGTAAGGAAGGCTGACTTGTAAGGAAGGCAAGACTGTCTAATATCATTTGACCTTTCCAAACCCTTGTGCTCAACAGCTTCCAAGGAGAGGCTTTTTCGTATTAACAGAAACAAGAACCCCGGGTACCTGTAATGAGGGTCTGGTGCCTCAGGCTAGGTTCTCAGAGGGCATTTACCAGTTTTCCCACTGATTTCCTCTTTTGTTCCAGGATCCCATCCAGGACACCATATTGCATTTAGTCATCACGCCTCTTTAGTCTCTTTTGGTTCGTGTCCAACACAGAAATCCAATTTTGTCAACAGATATCACCACAGGCGGGGGGGGGGCAGGATGCCGCAGTTCTCGGTTATTTTACAACCACTTACTGAGTTCCTACTACGTGACACCAAATGAAGGTGATTCGATTCCTGCCCTGCGGAAGTTTACCAGCCGGGGGGCAGCTACGGACAGGGGTAGAAATGATCACTGTACCTGTGATACACGCGCTAACAGGAAACCCGCCAGGAGCCGAAGCATCCCTCACAGGCAGATGACTCCTGATCCTTGCCAGGATAACCTCGTGGCTGGATTTGTATTTGGGGATGGGGGTGGATCTCATGATCAAGGGGCTTCCCCGCTGGCTCACCTGCTTTCCGGTTCAAGAGGTGTAAGAGACACAGGTTCGGTTCCTGGGTTGGGAAGATCCCCTGGAGGAGGGCTTGGCAACCCACTCCAGTATTCTTGTTTGGAGAACCCCATGGACAGAGGAGCCTGGCGGGCTACAGTCCATGGGGTCGCAAAGAGTCAGACACGATTGAAGTGACTTAGCATATGCAGCACTTGTGGTCAAACCAATCAGTGGAACTGGGATGTTCGTTTTTATGTGATGTGTTAAAACCCTGTCTTAAACAACAAAAAAATGTCTATGAGCACTGTTGATATGAATAAGTGATAAAACAGAGAGCATGGGTGGGTTGGGGTGGGGTGGGGGGAGTTACATACAGGGAGTTGAGCTTTTCCCATTCAGCTGTGAAGTGCAGGCTTGGGGTTTCCTGGGACGGAGACCTGGTAGACCTTGAGATCTATTTCCACTGTCTCTTGCTCTGCTTTACAGGGTGACATTTCTTGAAAAGTCTCTGCTATGTACTTTCTCTTTCTTTGCTCCTTCCATGGCTGCTCACGCCTGGACCCACAGTAGTTTGGTTTCTGACCCTCTTCTTACAAAGGGTTTTCACCAAGGCAGTTAATGGCTGTCCTGGAAACAATCTAACAGAAAAATGTTAATACCCATGTACCTTGCTTCTTGATGAACTTCTGCATTGCCCATCATACCCATCTTCAGTACCCTCCTCTTGATAACTGTTTCTAGCTCCATCCATCTCCCCTTATCCTCGGCTAGTCCTTCTCCAGTCAGGACATTAAAAGGGGTTTCTCAGACTCAGTTCTAGGTCCTCTTTTCTCTGTTTTGTCCTGAGATGGTTTCATCGGTGTAAGCAATTGCTTTGTTTACTGTTAGGATTTAAAGGCACAATTTCCACGAAGGCCTGAACATGCTGAGAAGTAGAGTCAGGCAGGCATCAGACTCTCCATTTCATTTCGGATGAAGCTGAGTCACAGGCTGCAGTCTTGAGTCAAGTCCAAAATGAGCTCCTCACTTAATACCTTCTTTCTCCCAGTTGGTTTGGTTCGTTCAGTCACAGGCACAATAATATGTCAACTGTAGCTGTAGGCCACGGGCATTGGCACGCACAGGAGGAAGGGACAGAAAGGAAAACACACACAAACTGCAGGTAGTCCTTTTAAGGTGGAAAAGAGAAAAAGAGAGGGGACGGAAAAATGAGTGCATATACGCAGAAGCCAGTGGAGTATTAAACCTGCTCAGAAGAGAAACAAGGACGCAGATGTGTCAGACCTTCGTCTTCTCCATGATTCGTCCGTCTTAATCATATAGAGGTAAAAACAAAAAAAACAAAACAAAACAGAGAGGAAGAGATTCTCCAGTCCTTTTTCTGGAGAGACAGAAGTTTCCCTTCCATGAGCCTGAGGAAGCAAACGCTACAGATCACCACCTGCACTCAGACATCCTTAGTCAGAAGCTCTGCTCTGAGCTGCAGCATCCCTTGAACCTCCACTTCTAACTGGCCGCATCTATTCTTGGTGCCTCCAAACCCCTCTGTGTGCAGTGTGCAGAGGGGTTCTACGTGTCCCCTCCGCCGACCTGGAAATCTCCCTTGACCCCCAGCACTCTCGGATGAAGGCAGGGCTGCTCTGCAGAGGCCGTGGGTCTCCGTGGATCCGGTCCCTCTCTTCCCCCAGCACCTCTGTTCCACTCACTGGTCCACTCCCTCCTTGTCCTCCAACCATCTGGGCTGTCTTCCAGTTCATTACCTGTGCACAGTCATTTCCCACACATGGTGTGTCCTGTGCCTGGGACTCCCTGTCCTAACCCGACTAACTTCTCATCCTTCAGGGCTCAGGTGAAATGTCACCTCCCCAGGGAAGTCCTCCCCCAACTCTAACCCTGCCATGCTCCCATTCCTCCTCTTTAACTACAGTGCCCCTCATTGAAGGCAGCTGGCACAGTTATCAGCATCTCCGAATGTGCTCACTTGAAAGATGATGAACAAAGGTGCTAGTCAGGGAGACTCTGTTCCAGGTGCTCCTAAGACATCCAGGCCACCATTTTCTCCGACCCTGGCCTCTGGCTTAGCAACTCCACATCCCAGGCATGGTGAAGATTGGGGTGGGGGTAATCGTTCATTCCAGGGAGTACTCAGCATGCCCCTCAGCAAAAAGAGCAAGAAAGCTGCATTCAGGACTTGTCCTGATGGGGACACGGTGTGGCCCTGGGAGCAGGCGCGTCTCCAGACAAGCATCCTGACATGATGAGGCTGTGGTTCAGCTTAACTCCCGAGGCCTTGGAGGCTCTCGCATCCTTTAAGGAAATGCTGAAAGCAGATTGGAGTGTGTCAAACACAGGTACCTAGCGATGCTTGAAGAATCTAATTCTGCAGGAGGGCATCTTCTCCTAAGTGCTGCAGTTCCATCGTAAAGAGAATCAGCCTTCCGCTGAGGAGGGAAATCAGATTCATTTCAGTCTTGAGTGATCCACAGTTTCCTGGCCAAGTAGATGGAGCTTGAGTTTGTTTTTCCCTGTCATTACTGCTCGGTCCAGTGTTTCCATTTCAAAAGGCATGCGTGTGGACTGAACCAAAGCTGGGATTATTTAGAACACTGCGCCTGCTGATTTCATTTAAATGGCCCCAACATCTCTGGCTAATAGTAGGTGCATTCTCAGGGAAGCACACACATTTGGCTGGGCCCGGAGCATTTAAGATCAGCTGAAGCAATAGTAATACGGGCTCTTGTATGACTTGGAATCCTCTTCCAGGGGTTTTCCTGCGTGTTCCTAATCTGCGCCCCCCGCCCCTGCTCCGGGGATGCAGAGCAGGACGGCAGGGCTGTGGCCCCTTCTGCAGGGGCTCAATATTCTGTTTGGGCCCAGCTTTCCGTTGTGTGCAGCAGTGCCTAATAAATGCTCAGTAAACATTGCTTGAAAATAAGCTAGCATAGTCCACAGTGAGACGCCGACTTAATTTTTCATGTAGAAAGACACATACTGTGTCGAAAGGATGCCCCAGAGAGGACGAGCCCCCAGCCCCCAGCAGACCTGCCTGTGTCTGTGTGCAGCTGTGGACGGGCCAGGTGCCAGGTGGGATCCTTAGCAAGCAGGTCTTCCCTGGGTTGCCTGTTGTCTCAGGGAAGAGATGAATGTGGAATTAAGGGTCTCACGGCCAGAAATGCAGAACCTAGCATGTCACCTGGTTTCTGGTTCCTAGCTGCGTGCTCTTTAATGATTTGGGCTTTAAAACTGTTCAGAGCAGCAGCGCTGTCACTCGGTCTCTGGGCAGCCCTTGCTCACCAGGTCTCCAGCCTCTTCCAAGCGCCTGTCTGTGAGAACAGTTCCCCTGGTCTTGAGCCTCACACAAAGGGTCAGTGTCAGCCCCGCCTGAGCCTGTCGGTGAATGAGGGTGATGACTGAGTTGCGTGCGGCATCTCTGCTGGACCATCCAGGGCCTGTCGCGTAGGCCCCGGGCTGGGCGGGGCCAGAGCAGCAGCTGATGTGATGCCCAGGCCACCGCGGGGCTGGGGTGGAAGGAGGCGCAGTTGGAACTCTCCGCTATCGCCTGAACATGGCCCCCTGGTAGTCGTGAAGCCAGGCGATGTGTGACTCTGTTCTTCTTTTCTCCCCCCACCCCTCCTTTTCTTCCTCCAAATGCGAATCAATAGACTTGTATTCACAGCCCAACACGATGTCAAGGGGAGAAGAGTAGCCTTTTCATCAGAAGAGGAGCGCAGGGAGCAGCCCCTCCATGCGGTGGAGGGGGTGGGGTGGGGGGAGGGGGACAGGAAGCGGATGGGGGAGGGGAAGGAGGCAGGGAGGGGTGAAAACCTGGGACAAGAAGGGGGATGTGTGGCGTGGCCAGTGAACACACACGTGGCCTGACCATCCTCGCATCTTCCTGCAGGCCACCTCCGAAAGGGGTGGTGACTTTTCTCCCTTGCTGGAGGGAACATTTCCTCTCTTGCTCCAAAGCTCTTCTGTAAGAAAAAAAAGTGCTACTTAGGTGAAAACTGGATGCTATTTTCTTCAATAAGTGGCTGACAGCTGGTCAGGCATGTCTAGGTAGAAGGCTTTGTGAGGATGTGCTGATGCTGGGTAAGATGCAGTCTTGAGCAAACCTAGCCAGTGTATGGACCAGGGTGATGCTCGTGTGACTGAAACAACTCTAGTAACAACTGAGTGGGCCGTCTGTTGTGGGATTGGCTGGTGGCAGAGGCTCCGTCTCAGGACTTCGGGTCCTGGGGTCTCCCTTGACTTAGGTCTCCTGGGACTCACTGATGCTGGAGACAGGCATTGATGTGTTCTGTGTGTGACCTTTCCTGCGACCTGATGCTAAGTTCTGTCCATCTATCCTGGAGGACAGACTCCTTCTTGGCCTCTGGTGTTTTCCAAATCCCACAGAGACAATGGCAAAGGGTAAACAAGGTATAAGCCCCAAGAACAAAAAGATTAGAAGAGGATGCAAAAGTGGGTGGAAGATGGGACTTTTTCTTGGAAAAAGATAAAGTGAGTGGCAAATGATTTAGTGAGTAAAGAAGGCTGAGGCTCCAGGGTCAGCAGAGAGATGTGGTAGCTGGAACCACGAGGGATTGTGCCACGAACCAGGGGATGTGGGAACGACAGTCATAGGTTCTGTGGAAGGCAGAAATTGGGGTGGGGGTTCTGAAGACAAAGCATCAGCTCAGTCTGTGTTAGACACTCCCACTCCAAAATTCTCTGCTTGCTCCACTTTTTCATGGGTGGGAAGTTTATTTTTTTGGAGGAACTGAAGAGAGCTCCAGTCCCCATCCTGAGTGGAGAACCCCCCATCCTTCCTGAAGACTGGGAAGCCAGGAGAGGAGAATGGGGGATGCCTCTGGCTGGAGACAGGAACATCCATGTGATTGACATTTGGGGAAATGGTCCTGAGGCCAGTTCCTGGCCTCATCCTCTTTAAAGGGTCCACAGAAGATAAACTCTACTGATAAACACAGAGATTCCAGTCAGGCTTCTATTGCTTTGCTCTTAAATATGAAAGGAAGGCCAGAGATCAGCAGACAGTTGTGGAGGCTCTCCTACAGGAAAGACAAAGACAAAAACAAATGAGCAGAATGAAAGGACTCTCAGGAGATGCAGACTGAGCTGCCATAAAGGGGGACCTCAGAAGCTTTGACTGACATCCTCAGAGAGCCAGGAGAAGATTCTGTACACAGGGAGCAAGGGCAGGTCTATAAACATCAGACCACAGGAAGACACAGTGAAACTAGTCATCTGTTCTAGAATTTTCTAAGAAAATCAGTAGGAGAATTGGAAATTAAAATCAAGGACATCTTGATAAACGAGAGGAGAAAATATAAGAAAATTAGGAAACTAAGCCGGAATATTAACATCCATTTAACAGGAATTCCACAGAGAATGAATAATATAGATGAGAGAAAAATTTCAAAGACAATACAAAAAAAAAAATCTCAGAATTGGAGAACATGGATTTTCTATGTTGAAAGCGTACATGGAGTGCCTGACACAAAGGAAGGAAAGAGAGCCACATTAGGAAACATCTTTGTGAAATTTCGGGCAGCCATGGGTAAAGAGAACACCCTCAGTGTTTACTGAGGGAAAATAGAGCCATTTCACATACAAAAAAATACCAGTTGACATTCATCAGACTTCTCATCAATAATGCTTAGGCTTAGAAGAAGATGGAGAAATGGCTTCAACTTTTGAAGAGGATATTGATTTTAAACCTAGACTTCTATTCGCAGCTGAATTAGCTATATATAAGTTGAGTGAGATTAGAATAAAGTCATTTTCAAGTAAGCAAGATTCCCCCCTTGAATGACCACCTATGTATGTACACTTTCCTGGCAGATTATTAAAAGATAGGTTGTATTAAAACAAGTAGGAACAGCAAGGAGAAGAAACCTAGGTCTGGAAAACAGGGGAGAGACTCGGGGTCCTTTATGCTCCCAGGAAAGGGAAGCGCCCCAGAGAGCAGCTGAGGACAAGGGCATGGAGGCTCCAGAAGGAATGTCTTTAAAACCTGGTGCCTGTAGATTACTAGACAGATTTTAGAATTCTGCAGGGAGTTTGGGGAGATTGAGTGATCATGTTCAGTTGCTCAGTTGTGTCTGACTCTCCTGTGACCCCGTGGACTGTAGCCCTCCAGACTTCTCTATCCATGGGATTCTCCAGACAAGAATACTACAATGGCTTGCCGTTTCCTTCTCCAGGGGCTCTTCCTGAGCCAGGGATGTAACCCACATCTCCGGCTTGGCAGGTGGATTCTTTACCCCTGAGCCACCGGGGAAGCCTGATTTAATGATAGGTCAATAGAAAACTAAGCAAATGAGACAAAAAGGCAAATATTTCTGGGAAAAGCAAAAATTTGCTCTAGAAAGGCAATGGTTAAATAATCATAACAATGTCAATACTGAGCATTGATGCAGTTGAAATTCATGACATTTATATTGAGTTGGCAGAGGGAGGAGCAGGGTAGAGATTGGTGGTGATCAGGGCTGAATCCTCACCTTCTGTAGTAGAAAGTTGATGGGTAATTGTTAAAACTGTTAAATCAAGAATATCAGAATAGGCACATTTTAAAAAAAGGGATAAGGAAACAAATGCCAGACAAAGCAGCTAAAAGAGAAGAAAGTTGTTTTCAGTCCTGTGCTTTCTGTAGTAGTAACTGGAAAAAAATGCGTATGATGCCATGAGAGTCTCTTGAACAGCAAGGAGATCAAACCAGTCAATCCTAAAGGAAATCAACCCTGAATAGTCATTGGAAGGACTGATGCCGAAGCTCCAATACTTTGGCCACATGAAGCGACTGGCAGACTCATTGGAAAAGACCCTGATACTGGGAAAGACTGAGGGTGGTAAGAGAAGGGGGCAACAGAGGATGGGATGGTTGGATGGCATCACCGAGTCGATGGATGTGAGTTTGAGCAAACTCTGGGAGATGGTGAAGGACAGGGAAGTCTGGCGTGCTGCAGTCTATGGGGTTGCAGAGTCAGACACAACTTAGTGGCTGAACAACAACAACATAATTGATTTTGAGCCTTTAGCTTAAGATCAAGTGTAATATGGGGGTTTCCCTGGTGACTCAGTGGTAAAGAATCCACCTGTCAATGCAGGAGACACAAGAACTGCAGGTTTGATCCCTGGGTCAGGAAGATCCCCTGGAGGAGGAAATAGCAACCTACTCTGGTACTCTTAAATCCCAGGGATGGCAGAGCCTGGTGGGCTGCCGTCTGTGGGGTCGCACAGAGTCGAACACAACTGAAGCAACTTAGCAGCAGCGGCAGCTGGTACTCTTGCCTAGGAAATCCCATGGACAGAGGAGCCTGGTGGTCTAGAGTCCACATAGTCACAAAGAGTTGGACACAACTGAGTTACTGAGCACACACACACACACATAGTTGATGTACAATATTGATTTAGTTTCAGGTGTACAGCAAAGTGATTCAGCTATACATACATATATATCTATTTTCTTTCTAAAATTCTTTTCCATTATAATTTATCATAAGATATTGAATATAGTCCCCTGTGCTATGCATTCTTATTGTTTATCGTAGTGTCTTATTTTGGTTAAAGTTTTTTAACTGAAAAAAACAACGTGTGATGCGGGCAGCCAGGCAGTAAATCTTTATAAAGGCTTCATGTGAGTGCATCAGAAGATGGAGGGGTTCAGGCTTTGGGATCAGCGCTGGTGCAGTGTCACCTCTGTCAACTTCCTGGGGTGGGAGACACCCTTGCCGAGGTGCCTGAGACCCGTGAGGAACTCTGTCTCCTGGGAGCTGTTCGCATACATCAGTCAGCAAGCAGGGAGCTGACACGTCCTGGGTGGTCATTGTTAGAACTCTCATGGGCATGGTGAGATCTTCCGTGGACATATAAGAAGTCTGACAATGCATTTGAATAGATGGAGGGCTGAGACCAGAGGTGAGATGCCCTCAAGGGGGTCCCTGGGCTTCAGAATCAGGGTCACTCTTCCAGTGATGAAACTGTCGCTTCATAAATTCTTGTTCCTTTGAGCCGAATGGCACCTTTGTGGTCTGAAGGAGTTTCTGTGCCTTCCAGAGTCTTTAACTTGCTCTCAGGGAATCCAAGCCTGGGAGGCTCTGGTTCGTTCTGGAATATTTAGAGCTACAATGACAGAGTCAGATTTTAATCTGTAGTATTTTATCATCCTCCCCTTTTAATTTCTTACAGGAAGAAAACACAGCGATACAATATCTACAAGTCCATCCCTCCCTTCCCCTTCGTCGGGCTCCACGTACACTGATCCATCATCCCCAGGCTGATTTCAGCACAAAGTCGGTGAATGGGAACAGTGCAAAGAACCTTAGAGGGCTCGCAGGTCGAGTTCCCTGCCCTGGTGCACCTGCTCAGACTGCGCTTTCTGCCTGGAACTGTCTGGGGGGTCTCTGCTCCTGGCCAGTCCCACCCAAGACCAGCCTGTCCAGTGGTCTCCCCCCCATCTCCACCTGCCCACCTTCAGGTGCACTGCCATCTTTGTTTGGTCCTTTCCTATCAACCTATATTTTTTCTCCATCACTTTTCACAGATGTAATCTGTGATGTTATGAGTTTTAGGTAGGCATGGGTGGGCTTCTAGCCTGCTCTGTGCTACTTTTCCTGAATGTCACACACAGTATGTATTTACCTGGCCCGTAGTAAGTACATGATGAGATGAATGCTTATGCCATGAATGAAGTGCCAAAAGGCAGTCTAATCATTGATGTGGTCTTTTGTATAAACATTTTTAAACTGTAGCTCAGACGAAGTTCTTGAATTCCTTACCCAAGGTCATAATGCCAGCAGGCAGGGGTGAGGCAGGGGGGCCCAGGGCTACCTCTGGGGAAGGACTCACCCCTACCCAGCTCCCTCTGAAGCAGTTCGCCATGTAGCTGTCCCTGCTCAGAGGAAAGATGAGTGAGGACATAGGAGTGGAAGGTGACAGTCCGCATCGCAGCACCATTGTCTGGTTTCGGTTGGGTTGTTCTCCTATCTTATGGCTATTTAAATACAGTTTTGATGATTTTGTTTGCTTTGGATGGAGAAAAAAAAGATTCATAGAAGGTATAAAATTGCATATTATTTACCCCAGAGGAGAGAACAGTCCCCCTAATAAATATGCATTGAAGCATTTTTATTTGTATTTTTTAAGGTGTTTAAACAGACCCAGTAGACCGTAATATCTCTTTTCAGAGTTGGTGCCATCTATTGATTAAATATGCATTTATATGTTTCTTCTCCTACTTTTTCTTTAAATAAGAGACATATATTTTAATCATTTAATAGACTATAAGAATTGATCAGTATAAATACATATTTATGTGTTTGCTCAAGGAAAGGTTTTATTAGGCATACAAATTTGAAAAACTAAAGTATTTCTTGTTATACATTGATGTTTCTTAAACATGAATTTAATTAAAGGTGCAGGGCATGTGTGTGTGTGTGTGTGTGTGTGTGTGTGTGTGTGTGATAGGAAATAGTTTGGTTGAATAAATGGGAGGTTTTTAAAACACAAATATAACTGAAGGGAAATAGAGAAAGAAGATGAATTTGGAGTAAGAAGGTCCTAGGTTCTCTGCAACTTCATGGCGTTGGAGAAGAGACTGGGTTTTCTCTGAGCTGGTCTGTGTCTGCATCTGTGCAAGAGGGAATCAGAGAAGATGTACACAGAGTGCCCGCCACTGTGCTGGATCCAGTAGAGGCTGAAGCAGGTTGATTCCTGCTGCCCACTAGCTCTCAAGAGGGACCAGAGGCTGCATACACGGAGCCTCCAGGACACACACACACCTGGAACTCAGATGTATGTCAAGTGCACGCTTGGGTGCAGGAGCCTTAGATGCATCCCCAGCTACAGCCCTGGTGGTGATGACCAAGTAAAACATTGATTGTTTTACTTCTTTAAAAGCACAAGGTCTTATTTTTTTAGAAACGGCCTCTGTTCTGTTAGACCAGAAGCACTCATTGGCAATTGGTAGTAGGCATAGCTACTTAATGGCAACTGTGAAGATTTCACTTTAGGACACCTCTGTGTTTGAATCCTAAATCTCTTAGCTGTGTGACGTTTAGCAAGTTGCTGAACCTCTCTGAGCTTCAGTTTCAGCCTACTAAAATCCAGCGATAGTAATGGCTAAGTGGTGGGAATATAATGAGGATGAACTAGGATGATACATGTGAATATGTGTCCATGGCAGGCACTTGGGAAAATGTTTGCAATCTCGGTGAAGGCAGAGGGCAGACCCACAGGGTCGGTCACATACAGACCATGAGCCTGAGTGCACACACTGAGTTGGGAAGGAATCCAGGCCCTGGTGGGTTCTCGAGAGGACACCTGGGGGCAGAAATATTTATAGTTTTACTGTGTGTGCCCAGCACCTTCTGTAATACCCCATGTTGTTCATTTCACAGATCCTGGACATTGAGCGGGTCCATCAGAGGGGCGCCTCCTCAGGGATCAGAGAGCACTGCCCTTGGCAGGCCTGGGGGCTGGAAGGGGACTGTAGGCCACCCTGAGAGCAGCTGTGGAGCAGGAAGGAACTGCACACCCAGAGGAATGGTCCACGTGAGTGAGCGGCTGTTTCAGGGGAAGGGCTGCACGGGCTGTGGACAGAAGCCAGGATAGAAGGTAGAAAACTGTAGGCTCCTTCTGAGTCCTCTCACCTGGAGATTCCTGTGACTTCAGCTGCAACTTGCCTCCTGTCCGTCTATTCTGAGCACACCCCTGCCTCTGGCGTGGTCATCACAGCAACTGCTTGATGTCTACAGTGTCACCTCTGGGGTTTGAGGATGCTCTAATTGTGGGGAACAGGACCAACTTTCCTTGCATCCTTGGTGGGGAAAACCCTGATGCACCCATCTTCCTGCTGGGAAAACTGAAATCTTCTAAGGGCTCCTAATGACAGAGTGAGGGGGCAGGCACAGATCTAAATGTCCCAGTGACCCCCGTGGGCGGCCTCAGCTCCTGCCCCTCCCCACCTGGAGACCAGGAGGAGGGAAGACAGCGAGAAACTGGCCTGAGCTTTGGTCACAGTGCCTTTCTTGCGCCCTGAGCCAGCCCCTCCCTCTGCCCACGAAGGCGCGCCTCTGCTCACGGAAGGAAGGAAGCCCTGTGCGCTGGCACCTCACCCACAGAGCGGCGTCCGCCTCGTGCTCGGGGCGAGGGTGACTGGGGGGCAGACCGAGGTTCCCCGGAGCCCAGTCTCCCCGCTGCAAAGTGCCCGCGTGTCGCTCAGGAGAGTGGAGCCAATGCGAGCCTTGGAGGAGGTCCGCTCCGTGCCCCGCACAGATTGGTGCTGATGGTGCTTACCAGTTGTGTGTCTGTGCAAGAAAAAACCCGAGACGCTGCCTGCCTGCTCCCCCTCTCTCCTGCTCTCTCCCTCCCTTCGCAAACATTGGATTTAAACCTGCTCAGAATTCAGTGCAGAGGAAGGCGGCAGCGGCAGCGGCAGCGGCAGCAGCCGGCCCAGCCGCGGGGACCCCGCAGCCTCAAGATGCACCAGCCCGCCTGCTGGATCGTCTTCTCCGTGACGACCGCCCTGCTCTTCATCCCAGGTACCCGACAGGGGCTCCGGCTCTCCAGGCGGCCCCGAGGAGGAGCCGAAGGGGAAGGGGTAGGGGTTTCTGGGGAGGGGGCGACCAGGGAGTATGAGCTGCGCGTGCGGGGCGAGGTGGGCTTGCGCCTGAGCACGCACCGCTCAGCTCTCCCTCACGCGCACACACGGGTGCTTGCAGCACAGCTTTGGGGTTCGCCCTGCCCCCCGCGGAGGCGGCGGAGGGTCTGGTGAGCTGGGTTCAAAAGCTGCACCAGCTGTGAGGCACTGCTGTCTCTTGGTGCCCAGTGCCGGCTGGCTTTAACCAGTTGTGTCCCCGGGGTCGGAGGAGAGGGGCTTCAACTCCCAGCAACCAGTCCTTCTTGCCACTCCTGTTGGGACCAGCAGGAGAGAGGGGGGTGTTCTGGTTCCTCTTCCCATCATTTCCGCACCCCTCCTATCTCCCAGCATCTCTATTTTTCCATCTCCCCTCCTTTCTCTCTCTCTCTCTCCCCTTCCTCCCTACCTCCCTACCTCCCTCCCACCCTCTCCCCACTCCCTCTCTAGCCCCTTCCTCTCCCATCCCTCCTTTGCTCCAGTATTTCTCCTCTTAACAAGGTTCTCCCACCACCATCCTTTCTTTATCCTTCCACCAAATGGGCAGATTGTGCCTTTGAAATTCAGAATCCCATTTTCCGCCTCCTCCTCCTCGCATCTGAAAGGCAACTCTCCCCTGACAGAATTTGGACTGTTCTCACCAGGGGAAGGGTGGGAATCTGGGTTTAACTAGTTCTCCTCAGCACCTTCCCTCCCTCCCCGGTGATTTAAACGTGGTGCCATCTAGCACAGCAGTAACTTGTTGGGGGGGAACAAATTCTGCAGTGACACAGGTAAGATGCTGCAATCCTGCCAGAACAAGCTTAGTGGAAGTGTTGCAAAACCCAACACGTTGTAATAGATTTGATAATTGCATGCGTGTCGTTCTTAAGCAGACAGCTGAATGCCTGCAGGCAGCCTTCAAACACTGCTGAAGGGACTGGGCTATGCTTCCAAGGGTTTAGATAGCATCTGAGAGTCTGTGGGGTTTCCACCCTCGTCCCCACCCCAAGAAGAATTTTCTTTTTTTTTTTTTCCAAATTGAGATTCATGCATTTGGTTACACATTCACGTAAACCTTAAATCATGTACATATATACATAGACGTAAATACTAAGATTCTTGAGCCTTGCGTATCCTGGTACAGGTGAAACACACAATTTCCCATTTTTATATTCAGAATTTCTTGGCTTTTTTTTAAGAACATAAAGGCCTAAGTATTTCTAAGCTACCAAAGTGAAATCAGAAAAATGAAAAGTTTATTGGGAAGTGGGAAGAAGAGGATGGAGTGAAAAAAAAGAGGAATTCCATTGTATAATGCTATGTGATGCTGTTTTAAAATTGCACGTTTCCCAGCCAAGACGGGCTCTGCACAGCCACGTTCCAGGCTGAGAAGTTCAGAGTGGGGGCTGCTGCTCCTCTTCTTCCAGGTTCAGGCCTGGGAAGGGGTTTCCACAGGCTCAGGAGGGAAGACCAAGGGGCTCTCAGTACCATCTGGAGCAGCGTAGAGGGAGCCAGGTGGGCACTGTGGGTCCAGGTGAGGAGACAAACTTTCCCATGGGTGCCAGTTCCTGCCTGGGTGATAGCTCAGGGCCCCCAGCACCCAGGTCCCCCCTCCTCTCACTGAGCTAGAGCAGAGCTGGCAGGACAGCAGCGCTGGAACCACCCTCCCACCCTCGGTGACTTTGGGCTCCTCTCTGAACACTGCACTTCCAAAGTGGGGAGGGAGTGAGCCCCCAGAGGGTGCTGGAGCTGCATTGCAGTGCATCCTGAAGGGAGCAGAGCCTGTGATGCCTCCCCCTAGAGGTGCAGGGCACCCGGTACCCAATATGCTCCTCTCCACGATGGGGACAGATGCACCCCCACCTGAGGCAGGCTCTGCTCCAGGGCACAGCCTCCCCCAGCGCTTTGTCCTCACCAGAATAAGCTCAGCGAGCCACGTAGGGGGAAGACATTTCTGCTGGGAGGGCTGCTCTTCCTGGTGACTGTCCTGGAAGCTGGCCTCCTCCCCCAGGAGGAGGAAGAGGAGGAAAGTTGGCCCTGGAGGCTCCCAGAGAAAGGAAAGCAGCGTCACTTCAGGAGGGTTTGTGTGGGGAAGCCGGGCCTGTCTGTGCCCAGAAGTTCAGGGGTGACTGCCGCCTCACTTCTTGTGCTTCCTTTACTGTGTTTTTAGACTCTACCCCTTTGTTTCTAATGACGCTTTTCCTCCCCTCGGGGTTAACACCAGCTCGTTAGCTGTGTACTTTCCCAGAGTCTAAAGGCAGAGGCTAATGCAATAATGCAGCCCTGACCTGGTTGGGCCGTGATGCCATTTCATTCTGCAGTGTTCTGTTTCCTGGTGAAACGCGCGTCTCCATTCCAGAATAATTTTAAGGCTAATGTTGTTGTCACCTGATGCCTTGGTTGGGGGGGCAGGAGGCGGGAGGGGGAACCATGTCCAAACATTGCTTTTCTAGGCAGACTCTCTGGGATGGGAAAGGCAGAAACACATGGAAACCATAGTGAGCCCACATGCAAGACGGGGAGGGGACATGGTGGAAAATTTGTTGTCACCTTGGGCTTGAGACATTCCTGAGACCCTACGTGCCGAGAGTGGGGGCTCTTGTGGTCCCAGACAGGAGAGATGGGCCTGGGCAGGGAGCCTTTCTGATCTGGGGTTCCAGGGCCTTGGTGGGAGAGGAGTGGGTGGGAAGCAAGCCTGAGTGAAGAGTGGGGATGGCGCAGGTTAAAATAAGAACCCCTACCCCCACCGCAGATGGGCATTTCTAACAAGTGCCCCCCATCCCTGGTCCCCCTAAGCTCACTTTGTCTGTACTTGAGAATCTGTCCATGGCCTGCAGCATTCGAGTCCAAACCCCTCTGGGCCTGCCTTCTTCCCTCTGTGTGAGAGCCGGCAGGGCAGAGGGGGTGGGCGTGGGGGTGCTGTCTTTATGATCAAGGCTCAGTTGTGGAAGCGGAGTCACCCCAGTCAGAGGCCCAGCTCCCTGGTGCCAGGACTGGCTCTGTGATCTGGAGGGCTTCTGTCTCCATGATGAGATCATGACCTCCTGCTTGTCACCTTCTGAGCTGCACTCTGGGCCTCAGTCTATCAGTCATCTGTAGCACGGGTTTGAGCAGCGTTTGCTTCTTGTTTGCAACTGCATGGAGTAGCCAAAAATGTAGGCTAGCCGATCACAAGGTGAACATAGAAAACCCAGCCTGGTCTCCTAGTAATAGGGCAGAAAGAGGGGGCTGCTGCCCAGCAGAGGAACAGGCCTTCCTTGTGGTAGAGGAGTCGGAAGGCAGGGTGGAGCATACCACCACGATGCACAAGTCATTGTCACGTGGTGATAACCAGCTGTCCAGTCCCAGCTTTGTTTATCCAACAAGATCTTCTCCAGGTTCTGATTAGACAGTCTGCAGAGTAAGATACCCTCCTGCCTTAAGAACAGGGTCCATGAAACAGGGAATTATTCCAATGTTCCTTCCCTTGGACCTGACGCTGTGGCCCTGGGGACCCTGAGCTTCCTGGGCTTGGTTTCTCTGTGTGGAGGACAAGGGCAGCTGATGTGGCCCCTTTGGTCCCCGATACTGCTCTGCAGGCTTCTCAGGTGCTCTGCCCTTGGGCCTTGTGTCAGGCTCGGCCACTTGGCGCTCCAGGCCATCACCTGCAGCCTCTAGGCCGTGACCTCCGGTCCTGGACTCACTGGACCCGAGCCCTGGGCTGTTGCCATCGTCCGCAGCTGCCTGGGCAGAGACGAGGCCTGGATGCCCAGCCCGGCTGTTCCTGTGGGAGATCTCGGGCATCGGCCCATAGATGGCTGGGGGCTGCCTGCGAGCCCCGTCAGCAGGGGTGGGCGTTCGCACCACTTGCGATGCTGGGTGGCACCTTCCAGACACGGGGGCCGGACGGGCGCTCAGAGGAGGGAGCCAGGCTGGCCTCACCAGGGGTGGCCCCGCTCTCCTCTGCCCACTTGCCTGACCCCGCTGAAGGTGCCGGGCTTCAGGCCATCCTCATCTGACCTCTAGCGCCTTCAAGTTCTTGGTGGGAAACTTGAGTCTTTGCTTCTCAACCCATGTGGCCTTGGCTGCCTCTGCCTTTTCCTGAAGGAGGGAGGCAGTAACGGGGGTGGGGGAAAGGATGTGGCCCTGTTTGCTATTTTTCTACATGACTCAAGTTTGTTCCCTAAGATGGTGGTGCTTGTAGGGCCCCACTTGGTACAGAGGGTAATCCTGAGAGTGGGCAGGAAGAGACCCTGTATCAGGGATAAACTTGAAGACAAACGTGCTTGCTATTCCCTTCCTGTAGGTGTGAGAATACACATCCTTCCTTCACTAAACCCACTCCTGCCCCACCCCCACACCCAGGCCTCTGAGTCAGAGCTCAGCCTCCCTCCCCGTCACATCCACAGCCCCATAAGGAAAGCAGCCTGTCCCTTAGGACTTGCATCTCTGCTCCTCCAGGACTCCCTGCTGTAGCCACAATCCCAGGTGCTCTCCTGTGGGTGCCCGTGGGAGCTGGCCTCCTGTACCGCACTCCACCATGGCCTTGCACGGGAGCGCTTTCCCAGCCACGTAGGGACCCCGTGCATCCCCCCACCTGCCCTGGGCCTGGGAGCCTGGCCCTGGTTCCCCAGCACCTCCCTCCACCCAGATCCCTCGGTGCCCAGAGGCTGGGGGCTCCCCTGTAGTCACTAGGCTAACTTAATTAAATGTTTGCCGAATGCTTTGAGACACCCCTGGGCGATGCGCTGGCTAAGTGCGAGGCATTATCATTATGGTGCAGGCACTTTCCTTTAATGAGCAGAGACGCTGAGCTGAGACACCCCCGAAAGGCCCAGATGGATCGATGCGGTGGGACACAGGCCATTGATTAGAGTGGCTGCTCGCACGTTCCCGCGAAATGGTAAGTGACACCTACTCCGGGAAGACCAGCACCTTCCACGTCTCAGGGTACAGACCCTCTGAAGCAGCCTGAGTGGTCATTCTTGCGCATTTCTTCATAGGGAGTTTACAGAGGCTGTGTCACACCTCTTGGGAGTTTGCTTAGTGGTTGTACTGAGGATTATGCCAGATTCCTGCTTTGTGGTCTACCTGGGAGATTCATCTTGGATTTCACTCATTCCTCAAAGTGATCATGAGATAGACAGGGGAGATACTGTCCAATCCTGAGCTTGTCTTTTCTTTGCTTAAAACCCTGTGCAGACTTCTGGTTGCTTTAGAACTGGAGTCCGAAGCAATCAACCCAGTCCCCAGGCCACGGCCTGACCCCTGCTCTCTATCACTCTGGGCTCAGTCCCCAAACACCGTGCTCTCTCCTTCCCCAGGGGCTTACCCTGTGAGGTCACCTGACCCTTCATGATGTTTCTGGATAAATGTCCTTTCCATCCTTCAGGGCTCAGCTCTAGTTTCTCTCTCCTAGGAGAGTTTTCTAGATGCTCTAGAGTAGGTTAGGTTTCCCTCCTTACTGCCAAGTCCAGGAGGCCAGGTTTCTCCTGTTTAACACTGTTGAGTCCAGGTATTTTAGAGTGATTCTTCCTGGTAGGTCTTGCTTTGCTGCCTGGACTGTGGTCCCTCGGGGTAGGAAACGCATCCAGTCACATGACGGGGTGCCATGCACAGTGACAGATACAGGACACGTGCTCACAGAGCACTTGTGAACTGAACGAATGAGGAGATGGACGAATGGACACACCCATGGGTGACCAGCCAGGTCACACGAGTACCAAGTGTCAGCTTCTCTGCTCCACCCTTTTCTGTTCCCTCCATCGAATCCTCAGACATCTGGGCCCCTGGGCTGGGCCGCCCATCAGCTTCTCCATGTTGGGAGAGAGGCTTTGCTAATGGGAGGTGGAAGTGCTGTAGTGATTACTCATTCCTGTCTTCACGCTTGTCAATAAACACCAGCCCGAACTTTCAGCCACACACACGCACACGCATGGCGGCTCAAAGCTGTGGACAGTGCTTCTGCGTGTCACGTCGCCTGTCGCCACAGACACACCTGAGAGTGAAGGTCTCTCAGTAAACATAGACGTGAGCCCTCATGTGGGCCGTCAGCCTCATGGGGACCAAAATCACTCAGATTTAAGCAAGTCCAGGAAGGTGACGATAGTGGTAAAGAACCCACCTGCCAATGCAGAAGACATAAGAGACTCCAGTTCAATCCCTGGGTCGGGAAGATCCTCTGGAGGAGGGCATGGCAACCCACTCCAGTATTCTTGCCTGGAGAATCCCATGGACAGAGGAGCCTGGCAGGCTACAGTCCATAGAGTCACAAAGAGTCAGACATGACTGAATCGACTTAGCATGGAAACTCATGAGGTGGCCCCGATTATTAGAAATTCAGGCTCATGCTCGCAGTGCCAGCAGGTGCATGCTACAAGGAGGAGATGTGTCCTCAGTAAGTAGGATTCTGGGTTTAGGGCAAACAATGATAGCACAGGGTGTCATGCCTGAGCAGGTGACAGCTCGACGGGTTCATGTTCACAGGACCAGATCAGAAGGCTCAGCCAGTCTAAGGAAATGGAGACAGGGCTTCTCGTGTTCTTACAGCCAAGCTGACTTCAGTCTTCCTCTTTCGTGGCCATGGGCTTCTGCACAGCCGGGGTCTTGTCTTACTCCTGTCTGATGCTGCTGCTGCAAGTCCCAGTCACGTTTGCTTGTCTGACATGTTGCTTATTGAGTGATTACTGTGTGACAGGGACTGTGCTGGGAACATGAAGCTTGAACAAAGTCCTCGTGGTCCCTGCTCTCAAGATTTTCATGGCCTCATAGGAGAGACTGCATGTCTCAAGTCTGTGCCCCCGTGGAGGGAAGTCAGGCTGATGTGAGTCTGTAGGAGGAGAGGTGGGGGCTGCCACGATTGCCTGCAGGAAGGGCTTAACTTGCCAGGGAAGCAGGACCACTTGTCTGCAAAAGTGACAGTTGAGCTGAGATCTGAAGGGTAAAACGCAGAAATTATCCAAACCCAGGGGAAGGTATGGGAAGAGGCAAACAGAACAGGGCATTCAGAGACCAGGAGCAGAGGGGACAAGTGTCCTGTTTGTCTGGAGCATGGAGGAAGGGCGTGTGGTACAGGAGGAGGCCAGCAGCCCTGGAAGCTCGTGTTGGTTGTCCTAGTCTTCATTCTGGAAATGATGGAACACCGCTGATGCGGCTCACCTACTGGGGGTGAGGATCATGACCTACATTTCCATCTCACTCCTGTGCAGGTGTAGAGGGGGTTGGAAGGGAGCAGACTCAGAAGGAGTGGGCCAGCCAGGAGGCCCCCGGAGTAGATCAGGTGGAAAATGGCTGGGGGTGTCAGTCTAGAGACAAACAGGTGACATGGAGCCTCTCTGGGAGAGTCAGAGCTGCCCAGGATGCATCTGAAGAGCCTGCATCTAAGGTAAGCCCACGGTGAGCCCTGGCAGCACCCGGCAGAGAAGAGGCTCTGTCCTACACATCCTGCTTACAGACCATCTCCTTCAGCTCATGTGTAGTTTTCCCCTGGAACCATCACTCCTGGAGGTCTCATCATCTCAGTCCCTTCTCTGGTGTCCTCTTAGCAGCTAATGTAGGAGCTTAAAATTGCATCATTCGCCTCCCAGTACAATAAGGAGATCGCAAAGGGCTCCAGCAGTATCATCTGCCGGATCCTGCCCAGGGCTCTTTGCTCCTAAGAAACTAGGCATTTTAGAGAAGCTCGGATTGGACTTGAGATTTATTATTGGGAACGAGGATGCAATCTTCTCACCAGTGTTACTGTGATGTCACGAAAGCAGGCATGACCTCCTCGTCACGCCCACCGCCTGGGTGAGTCCTGTTAGTTTACGTAGGAAAGCAGAGCCCTGGGAGCTGAGAGGGCCACTGGAAAGTGTCACGTCCCTTCCTTTCATTCCACAGTTGAGGGCGTCGAAGCACAGAAAGCCCAGTGTCTCATCTAACATCACACAGTCAGCAGGGACCAGCCAACATGTCCACATGGAGTTTCAACAGCCTGTGCTCACAGCCAGCTGGTGGCGTTTTAGCACGGCGTTGAGCTGGGCTGAGCCTCCTCCTGGGGTCCCCTGTTGGAAAGTGGACCTGCAGCCTCGGCCACTGCACTGTTCTCCGAAGCTCTCTTATCTTAGTGCGCAAGGAGTGTGTGGAGCAAGGGACTTCTGAGTGCCCAGTACCCAAGAATTAAGATGACAGGTCAGGAGCAAGAGAGAAGCCTGTCCTTCTCAGGGGCATCCTTATACTCTGAATGATGTCTGTATATGAACTGGGAGACTTCTAGAAACCAGTCGATCCTTGATGTGTGGAAAGAGATTCTCAGGGTGGTACATATCAAATACCCCACAGGTGTCTCCCTGTCCTGTTTGGTTTGCACACTGGGAAAGGCACCTGACTTTATCAGTACTGGACCCTCAAACCCAAGAAAAGAAAATCCACCGAAAATTCTGTGAATGTTATAGTACCAATTCCTGGTGAAATGGGGACTGGCAGTGTATATAGAATCTCTGTGTACATCATAACCACTCTGTATGATGTATGATTGAAGTGAAAGCTTGCACCCCTTTCCTTGCTCCCTGCTCTGCCCTCACCATGGACCACGCAGGCCTGGGCACAGTCGATGGAGAGATGGGGTCAGGAGAGCTGTGGACAATGTGGAATGGGAAGCCAGGATGCATATTCATAGCAGACAGAGATGTAGGTGACTGTGGTGAGGCCAGGCTCTGATGGGCATTTCCCTTCTAGGAAGACAGGCCTCAAGCAGCCTTTGCTTCTCTGAACAAGCCAACCTGGTTTTTCCGAAGAGCCCAGTGCCAGGGGATCCCCAGCTCCTCGAAGGCAGAAGAATGTTGGAATAGAGAACGTGGAGGTGGAAATAGACTGTCAGCCTCCAGTCCAAGGGAGGCTGAGTTGCCTTGGGAGTCCCCTGGCTTCCTCCCACAGAGACGGCCGTGCCCAGTCTTACTTGGCACTGGGGTGGACGCCTCTTTGGGTGAGGCCCAGATGGGAAGGGATGGTGAAATCACTTGGGATTCTGCATCCTTTCCTGATGAGTCCACCCCTCCTCCTGTTTCAGGGGAAGGGGCTTCCCTGGTGGCTCAGATGGTAAAGAATCTGCCTGCAATATGGGAGACCCAGGTTTGATTCCTGAATCAGGAAGATCCTCTGGAGAAGGGAATGGCTATCCTACTCTAGTACTCTTGCGTGGAGAAGTCCATGGACAGAGTAGCCTGGTGGGCTGATCTTGGCGGGATCACAAAGAGTTGGGCATGATTGAGTGACTAACACACATACATACACTCAAATAAAACCATGAGCACAGAGCCTGGTGCTTGTAAGAGCTCAACACTTGGTCACTAGGATGATTATTTGGGGCAAGCTGAGTTGCGATTACATGAGGGAAGTCCAAGAGGAGACATCAGTTCAGATCCAGGGGTCGTAAAGAGTCAGACATGACTGAGTGACTAACGCTTCCACTTGTGAGTGAAATGGGCACCTGCCCCCATGGTGCCCACGAAGATTGGCCCACACCTATATTATGACGTGGACACCTGCTTGCTTTCTTCTTTCATTTATTTATTGTTGGTATAGAATAAGGTACAAGGACATACTGTACAACATGGGCAATAGAGCCAATATTCTATAATAACTATGAACAGAGTGCAACCTTTGCAAATTATGATCAGTATATTATATTCCTGTAATTTCATAATATTTTATATTAACTTACTTTAATAAAAATTGTTTATTTTTATGGTGGCCACTGAGCCCTTCTGCCATGCCCTGTGAGAGAATGTGGAAGCAGAGACCTCAGGAGCTGTGTGAGGGGCCTTTTCTCCTGTGAACCCATCCCATATCCTCTATCCCATTTTATTTTCAATTCTTCATGACTCTTTTTTGTTCTGCTGCTTTTCGATGGTGACATCTGGGATGATGCCTGTGGTAGGTTTGTCAGCAAAATGTCCTTCAGTTTAACTCGTCTAGGACACTGGCTCTAGGGCTCGGTTACCATCAGCAGACCTCTCACCGAGGCCTGTGTTTGGAATGTACGGTGGCTCAGACGGTAAAGAATCTGCCTGCAATGCAGGAGACCTGGGTTTGATCCCTGGGTCAGGAAGATCCCCTGGAGAAGGGAATGACAATCCACTCCAGTATTCTTGCCTGGAGAATCCCATGCACAGAAGAGCCTGGCGGGCTACAGTTCATGGGGTCACAAAGAGTCGGACACAAATGAGCGACTAACACCTGCCCAAAGAACTGGATACATGAGAAATATCTTTGTTATTCTCTTAGAATTTCCAAAGCTGCCTCTTTTGCACTGAATGTTTGTGGGAGGAGACAGAGTGTCATGCTGGCAGCCCAGAGCAGAGGGGAGAGCAGGAGGGAGTCAGGGTGGAGATGGAGCTGGGGTTGGCTGGAGGCCAGAGACTAGAAGGATGAAGGCTGAGCAGGAGGCCACCAGGCAGGGGCTGTGGGCAGGATATGGGGCAGAGGATGCGGCAGAGACCCAGCAAGTGGGTGGGGAGGCCAGGTCTGAGCCCTGGGGCACTCCAGCCTCAGAGCAGAGGCCCTGCCCAAGGCTGAGTGGTATGTAGGTGGTTTCCATGCCTGTGGCCCTCTGGGGCAGACTCCTCTGTGGGCAGAGCCCTGCCCAGGGCCCCTGAGGGTGGGCCAAGCAATTGAAAAACATCAGAGACCCCAGACTGAGCACAGAGCGTTCTGGTAGGCACAGCGGCTGCCTGCTTCCTGACTGCCCTTGCCATACCTGAGCCCCCCCTGCCTTCCTGTGGGGGGCTGTCAGAGCCCTGCACGCTTGGTTGCAGGTAAGTGGGAGAAGTCTCTGCCTCATTCCATGACCCCATCTTCCCTGAGCAACCAGAGTAGTCCCCCTCTGACCTATTTCATACCATCCCGTTTTGCTATTAAAAAATTAAGACCTATTGTACAGTTAATATATGACCTACTGGAGTGGGTATCCATTCCCTTCTCCTGGAGATCTTCCTGACCGAGGGACTGAACCCAGGGCTCCTGCATTGCAGGCAGATTCGTTACCATCTGAGCCACCAGGGAAGCCCAATACCTGACCAGCGGTTTCTAAACTTTGTTTTAGAGCCTGTGCATGCACTGTATTTATCTTTGCAGAAATGATCTGTGTCGCTACACATATACAATAACAAAAAGGATAAGATAAAGAAATGAAAATAGGAATTCTGGTATCTCTTTCCTTTACTCGGTTTAGCACTCAGAGCATCCCTGGGGCCAGTACCGCTCAGGTCCAGAACTCCGCCTGGAGTCAGGACAGAAACATCATGTCGTCGTTGGCAGAAGGCGTCCACGGCTCCTCTCTGTCCGCTCCTCTCAAGAGGAGCATGGGAGGTGTCCTTGACCTCACCCCACTCCGTGTCCTGGTGCAGCACAGTTGCTCTGCAGGCCTCGTCTCAGAGCAGCTGTCATGTCCTTCAACAATTCCGTCTTTGTGGTAAAAATGAGTAACATGTCAGTGGATACAGACCAGGATTACGGGTGTTCTCTTGTTTATCAAAAAGGACCATTGAGGAGAAGTAAATGCGGAACAGTCTTGGGGGAGGAAAAAACGCTAAGCACGGGGACCCTCCGTTCCAGCTGCATGTGATTCCTCATCCTAGTTCTCACCCTGTTCCTCTCTGCCTAGCTCTTCCCCAGGGACCACCTGCTGCAGAGACTGGGGTCCTGGCTTCCCCTGCGGGAAGGTCCAGCCCAGGTTGGGGGAAGGTTTAGAGGCCACGCTGATGGAGACACACAGGAAGGAAGGAGACACACAGGAAGGAAGAAAGAGACATACAGGAAGGAAGTAGGAGACACACAGGAAGAAGTCAAATAGGAAGCTTGGCGGCACTGGATGGATTCCTGTGCATTGTCCCAGTGATGGTGCAGCCTCAAGGATGGGGTCTCAGGTCACAAGTCCCCTTCCCACCTCTGCTCTCCGAAGCCCACGGCCGTGTTGGCTGTATGGCCACATTGCTCAGACTGAGCCCGGCAAAGGTGCCGGCTCACAGCCATTCTTAGAGACATGGCCTCTGTGATGGGCGGCTTTGGCTTGAGGCTCCCCAGGGCCTGGCCACCCTCTCCTTAGGAGGGCCCAGTGCCCCCGTGTCTGCCCAGGCTTCCTGCAGCCTCGCTCTCACTCCCAGGTCAGAGGACCCTGGTCTCCAGCTCCATCCCATCTTTTCAGATGCCCCCTGGTCCACATCTTGACACTCCGTCCTGTCTGGCATCTGGTTCTGGGAGGGTCCAGGCTGGGGTGGTGCAGGGCTAAGAGCAAGTCCACCGCTGGCTCTTTGCTCCAGATTCCTGCCTTCCCCAGCTCCCTGTCATAGCACCCGCCCCGCTCTGCAGCCCCGCAACACTCTCAGGCAGCCCTGGGAGAGTTGTGTGCATGGTCGTCAATTCCAGGAGGGACTTGCTCTTCCAGATTCTCCTACGCAGAACCCTGGAGCCCTGGGCCTTGGAAGCCCTCCCGCAACTCTGAGTAAGTGAGACATCTTCATCCCAAGTTCTGCAGATTTCCGCCTGGGTTTCTGGCATCTCTGGATTAGTGATAAAGCTGCCTATTTCTTCCCCCCACATGACCCAAGTCTGTGTGGAGATGCAGTGCACACCTGGCCTTCTTTCTCATCTTCCTGGTTTGTTACCTGGAGCACATCCACTGGGGGGCTCATGAAGTGGGCTCTGCCCTCCAGTGATGCTTCCGTGGTGAATGGTTGTGGTCCTGCACTCGCTTCTGGAGCGTGATTTCCCTGATATCGCCAGAGTCTGGACACTCAGCAGACACTTCTTGCTTGTGGGGTCTGCCCGGTGCATTTCAGGATGTTTAGCTGCATTCCTGGCCTCTACCGATTGGATGCCAGCAGCACCTTTCCAGCTGTGACAACCGAGATTGTCTCCAGACACAGACACCTGTGCCCCAGGGCACACAATTGCTCCTGCTTGAGAATCACTGTTGTGTGGTTTTAAATGGTCAGCACGGTCTCCTAGCAACCCCCTAACTTAGGTCAGTTGTCTTTCTCACCACTCTAATGAAGGACAGCCTTCTCTTTTTATTCCAGAGGCCTGCACCTCTGATCCATCCTGGTTTCAAGTCTGTGAGAAGCTTCTAGCTTTCAGTTTGTTCCACCGAAAATTAGGTTTATCCCAAACCTGTAAATCAGGTCATCAACTTCTTCATCTATGCCAGGTGCTCTCTGATGAACGTTTTGTAGGGATGGTTAATGAGGGGAGTGCACTTTTGATAACACTGTTAGGCGTGATGGTGGGAATATGTCTGAAGTAAAGCAGATATGAGAAGTCTTAGGCGTCAACCACATGATTAGTTTAGCTGGACTGACTCACTGGGTGTGCCGTTTTCATTAGTGAAACTGTTCCAACAACTCTCTTCTTTAGGGCAGACTTGGAATTTACTCCATTAGCTTAGTTGGAGTTTACTCTATTAGCTTGAGTAGTCAGGAGTGAGAGTGATAGCCCAGATGGGATTCTTATGCACGAACATTTAAACCTAAACTAAAATGCAATGTCTGAGATCATGGGTTGCAAACAGTAGTGTAAACCTCACGGTGGTGGTGGTAGAGTTTTGAGATCCATTAAAAATCCCGAGCCAGTTTGAAATAGAAGGAATTTTGTCCAATAAAGAAGTGAGGATGGCCCTAAATATTAAAATGCACTCTTAAAAAACTTTTTTGTGGATACAGTTGCTTTACAATGTTGTGTTAGTTTCTGCTGTACAGCAAAGTGAATCGGTTATATGTATACATGCGTCTCTTCTTGTTTTGGATTTCCTTCCCATTTAGGTCACTAAAGAGCCCTGAGTAGAGTTCCCTGGGCTATACAATAGGTTCTCACTACTTATATATTTTATACACATTATCAGTAGTGTATATATGTGAATCCCAGTCTCCCAGTCCATTCCCTGCTTTCCACCTTGGTGTCCATACATTTTGTTCTCTGTGTCTTTGTGTCTGTTAAAAAGCACTTTTGACTGGAGTGTTTTGGCTGGTTCTTGATGAAATGGAGGGATCTCTGGTCAGATGCTCAGTGTCCTGTGTCTACCCACAGACCGTTGGTAACAGGGATCCCAGGAGCTCCAGGTGCTGGGAGTGGGAGCAGACACAGGTGAGCTGGAGCAGAGGAGGCAAAAACCTAGCAGGAGTGCTGGAGGAATTTCCCCCGCCATCACTGGACTTCAGTCACTTTGGAGTGACCTGGGAGCTGAAGCATGAGCCCGTATTAGAGAGGCCAGTGTCTCAGGGCTTCAAGCCTAAGCGGTAGTCAGATCACTGGGGCAGAAAGCAGGCCAGACCCTGTCCAGCCCCACCCTGTGCTGGCTTCTTGTTCCCACGCAAGCATCTTTTACCTCACCCTGTGGATGCTGACAGCGTTGCAGCTCTAGGGCCTCACGGATGCCCGGGGATGGGACCCGTGCCCGCTGTCTGGATGTCTTTCTCGTGGCCATGACTGGCCCTGAGGCTACTCCAGCCCTTGCCGAAGTGCTCTTGGGCTCCCTGGCTACCGCAGAGGCCTTCACAGCCCTGGGAGGCCTTGCCTTGCCGTGTAAGGACTGACCCTTTGGGGTTCTGAGTCAAATTTCTTCTCTATACTCAGCTGATCCTGTGGCCTGATTTCTCTGCTGTGGGGTTGTTGACAATAGTAATTTTAGAAGATAACTGTTAATTTCTGTGATCTAGCTCACTGATTAGGATCTTTTCATGAACCCCATTATAAATGCCAGATTTGGTTTAGGTGAAAGCTGCTTCATGGTGAAACTCTACGTTGGATGATTAGTTTGGCAAGGTCACAGGTGCCGTGGTCGTCTGGTGAGCCCTCGGTCTCTACCAGGCTCTGGAGGCTCGGGATTCGGGGTCTCTCAGGGAGGGGCAGCTGGAAAGCTGACGGGCACATCATGGTGTGTTCTCCTACAGCCTTCTCATTAACTGCCCCCTGAAAGCATGAGGAAGAGTGAAAAACCTTTTCTTGGAGTTCCACCAAGTAAAGAGCTGGACAGTCACCTCACCCCAGGAGATCCCAGGAGAAGGAACACATAAGGAAAAAGCAAGAGACCCAGACACTGAGCTCTGCGGACTTCAGCTCTGAATGAGGTGACGGACATGATTACATGGGTGATCATCCACAGCAACGTGTCGATAGGCTGGTAAAGGGTCAGGGCGACAGCCACCAGGCGAGTGAGCTGCAGGCCTTGTTTGGCGGAGCTCCTGGCCACATGTCACCTGTCACTGCAGGATCTGACTCAAGGAACATGGGTGGTGTTATTGCTGGGAAAGTGCACGCCGGGTTCATAACGTTCTCTGGAGTATTTAATGACAGGGCGAGACGAGAAGCCCGAGCATGGGGAGGCCACATCCGTGTCCACAAATGGTCAGTGTCATAAGGGACCTGAGGCACTGGAGCCCAGAGCAGAGACTCACGTGGGTTCACACAGCCACATGCGGAGGGGCCGTGGGTGAGTAGGGGGCTCAGGGATGGAAACAAGGTCTGATGAGTCCTTGCTCAGACACTTCTCATGCTCCTTCCTCTCGGAGAGAGTTCGCCAATAGATCACACCAGAGAAAATCTGGTGACGATCTGAAAGACTTTCTTCTCAACCCGGAACAATAAGCTGGAAGGGGTCGTCCAGGCAGTGGTCCTCAGCTGCTCAGACCCGCATCTCGTGGCCAGGCATGACCTGCACTGTGACCAGCTGGGAGCATCCAAGGCCTCACGGAGGCCTTCTTGCATTTCCAGGCCTACAGGGCTACAAGCAAGCCTTTGGCAGAATTCTCTGCCCAAGAACTTCCCTCCATGGCTTCAATGCTTCTCCAAAGCCAGAGCTTTGGCTCCTGTGTCTGATTTAAGGGGTAAACGTGGGCACGAGGAGGACCCCAGCAGTCTTCAGGAGGAGATGCCTGGGAAGTGGGGTCCCACACAGAAGAGGGGTTCAAAGCTGTTTTTGGGTAAATAATCCAGTGGGCAGCTCCCCTGAGCATAACATCCTGTGCAAGTCGGTCAGCTTTAGAGGAGGAGCCCCCCCCACCCCCAGTGCTGACAACCCCGCCACACCCCTGGGGTATCTGCTCAGCCTCTCTGGGGCTTGGAGTGGATCCGCCGATGTGGATCCGTGGAGCAGGCTGGCTGAGTGAAGTCCGAGTGTGCATGCCTTAGAGGACTTCAAGGAGACCTCAGGGTAAACACTGAATGGCAGGCTACTCCGTTGCAGTGGGGGCCATGGGAGAGTCAGGAGAGGGCCCCTTCTTTCAGCCCCATCCTTCTGACTGGGTGCTAGGGGGTGATGCCAGGCAAGAGGGGGATGCCCAGGCAGCCTCCGCCCCCACGTTCATGGCCCCCATGTTCGTGGGCCCCCCCCAGGCTCATGGCCCCCACCCATGTTCATGGCCCCACATTTGTAACCCCGGGTTCTTCCTCGCTGTTGGGTGTGGGCCTGGTCCCGAGGGTGAAGCTGCTGACACAGGCATATGAGATCTGGGTATGAAACCCGGACGACGTGATTCCTGACAGGTCTCTCTACTGCCTCCTTCCCTCCCCTCCTCCGTGTGATCAGGGGGCAGGGAGCGCAGCACTTGCAGCAGCCCAGGCCCCCAGCTGGTGACTGCAGGTTGAATTTGCAGGCTGGAATGCGTTCCGCCAGGATCAGGGCTGTGGACTCCCAGACTCGGGGCCCTTCCTCAACCTGCTTCACCCCCTCTGCATGGAAAACCGGGGGCAGGAGTCACTCACCCCAGATCGCTCTGGTGAGTGGACCCAGAGGCTCAGAGCGGGAGGATACCAGTGTCCGACGGCTCTCATGGTCTTTCCTACTCAGGGTGTGCTTCCAGGGCCAGCAGCGTGGAAATGAAGACTCTTGACTACCCTGGGTCTGGCTTCTGGCTCTGGTCTCAGGCCAAAGCCCAGCCCAGAAACAGTCTCTTCCAAGCAGCCTTGTTGGCCACTGCACCCAGCAAGCACTCTTTCCCTCTGGACTCCAGGACATGGTTCTTGATCCTGTCTGCACAGTGGGACCATCGGTGGGGCGGGGTGGTGGGGGGAGCTCAGAACTCCCAGACCCCTGCCCGGTTCCTCCTTCCTGAGATTCTGATGTAATTGATCAGGGTGCAGTGTCTGATGATAGAATGTTTTAAAATCTCCCCTGGCTCATTTGGGATTTTAATGATCTACCCTCTCAACGACCATGCCTAAAAATGTCTTCACCATTGTGAAGATTCTTCTCTGTAATCAGAGGTTGAACGACTTGTGCTCCGGAATTTCCCTGCTCCCTGAATGAGCACAGTGGTGTCGGAGCGGCAATGGGAGTCCAGGTCCTGAACTAACCTTCCTGGCCGTGCCGGGCTGTGTGCCCTTGGGTGGGTCACTGGCCTTTCCTCAGCCTCAGAGTTCTTCTCTACAGAAGACTGCACAGGGCATCCCTTAAGGACCCAGCTGGCTGGATGTTTTGTGATTCCAGTGTGTGCTCAGAAATCAGGGTTGATTGCAGCCGGCCCTGGTGTTGAAGCCTGACCTTTGATCCATTTTGGCATGTCTTTGTCCTCCTCCTGCTTCACGGTGGTAGGATGCTGGCATTTTCACCTCTGGAGATGTGTCTTCTCAGCTGAATGTCAGGCCTTTCGTGAGGTCATCTTCACCAAGCCTTTTGCTGGTCCACGTGCTGCTCTGTCTGAATTATAGCAGGGTGTCCCTCAGGGCCAAGGAAGGGCTGGCTTGCCCCTGGAAGGTCTCCTCTGTCCTGAACCCCACCCTGTGGATCAACAGGGAAAGTGGGCACAGTTTTAAGACAACACTAAGGTTAAGAATAAGGGATGTGGGAGAAAGATCGTGGTGCAGGGACCAAAATGAAAAACATTTAGAGAAGTCAGATGCCTGCTGGCTTTGGAAGGAAGAGAGTGGAGGAGCGGGCTTGGTGGGAGCTGCAGCAGTCCAAGGGAGGCATTCTCCCCAGCTCTGCACAGATGCTGGAGATGAGACCCACAGAGTTCCATCTGTCTCAAGCCCGGCCATCATGGGGCACTCACACAGGATGATTGAGCAGTAACCATCCTGCCTGGGTCTCCAGGGCAAAGCTTTTCTGCTCCCGTTCTTAGGGCAGCACCCTCAGTGCCTCTTGCAGCAACACCGCCTCTGACTTGACCAGGACGACTGGCCCTGCCTCCTCCATCTCCCGGGGGCCTCCCTGTGCAGCGCTCCCAGGAAGTCATCTGAAACAAACAAAATATACTGTTAATCCACCCCCGCGCTTCCTGAGGGATCTTGGTGACAGTGGGGGAGGAGCAGAAAGGCAAGGATGCCACAGGTGTGTTGCAGGAAGGTTTGGGATCAGCAAGCTCCTGCAGTGAAGGCCCAGGGCCCCCGTTCATCCCACTGGGCATTTAGGGGCTCTGCTTAAGGGCCAAGCTTCCCATGGGCATCTCAGCACTTTTGGGATTCTTTGTTCTGCTCCTTAAGACTCAGACAAGTTACTTCTGCTGAGTTTGGACTGAACCGAGAGCTCAGGTGTGTGGATCAGAATCCCTTTTCTCTGGATGATGGGAAATCAGATGAGACATTTTCTAGGCTGGGGCCTCAATTTTTTCAGACATGAGGAAGGAACTATGATATCTGCCTTTGTCCCAACGCGGGATTTTTGTGTGGGTCCAGGGTGCTGTTGGTAGAGAGAGTTTAGAAAACAGGAAGGACCATCATGCTAACCAGGTATACTTAGTCTATCATTGTGCTTCCAGTTGGGGTAGTTCATATTTATTAGAGGGTTCGTAAGAGTTGACTCATTGGAAAAGACCCTAATGCTGGGAAGGATTGAGGGCAGGAGGAGAAGGGAACGACAGAGGATGAGATGGCTGGATGGCATCACCAACTCGATGGACATGGGTTTGGGTAAACTCCGGGAGTTGGTGATGGACAGGGAGGCCTGGCGTGCTGCGAATCATGGGGTCTCAAAGAGTCGGACACGACTGAGCAACTGAACTGAACTGAAGTTTGGTAAAAATGGAGAAATTGGTGCCAATCAGTAGGTAGCTGTCCTCCAGATGTGGACCTAGCTGTGGAGAGGCCAGGACTGGTTATTCATGTCCCTATGGACACAGAGACCGAGGCAAAAATTGAATATGTTCAGTTTGGCTCCTGTGGAACAGGCCAGGCCAGGATGAGACTCACGAGGCTCACTTGGGTGGGCTGGGGGCTGGGCAGTTGTTAGAATCCACATTCTCTTTCAAAGGGGCTGAGGGAAGGATTGGTTCTCTCCTTTCGGGGGCACAAGTCACACAATTGCTTGTTTGTGATCAGTGTCCATAGAGGAGGCATTAAGGGCAAGTGTCCAGTGGTGGGAATGAGAAATACAGAGATAGATAATATGTGCCTGGGCTGGGTTTCTGGCATCAAATCCGACGTGCCAAAGGAAGTGGGTGTGGGTGAAAGAGACAGGCAAGAGGGTGGGTCCAAGGGCAGGCGGGATGAAGCAGCAGAGAGTGCAGGACTGGGCGGTGGGGAGGGTGCGTCCACACAGACGGCGGACAGAGGAGGTCAGAGGAGGTGCTGAGCTGATGTGAGATGGACTTGTAACCAGAACCCTGTCTCCACGCCCCACACACGGCCATCTGGTGTAATGAACAGGACCCCACGGCCCTTCCTGGGACATCCCCACCCCTCCCCTCCCCCGTATCCTCTTGAATCAGCCAGATGACAGTACCCGAGGCATTTTTACAAGATGCTAAAACCACCTCCAAATGGAAGAAATTAACTGCTTGATGACTATGAGCCCCTAGCCCCCAGGCCTCTTGGTGCCTGAGAACAGATAATGTTAACCCTGTGACCTCACCGTCAGCCAACCAGAGAACTGTGCACGAGCTGATCACAGGCCCTGAGATCCCTGCCCTCAACTGGCCTCTAAAATGCTTTCCTGAAACCCAAAGGGAACTCAGGCCTTTTAGCACCAGCTCCTCTGGATTCCTTGCTCGGCCCCTGTAACAAACACGGCATTTTGTTGCACCACAACCTGGGTAAGTAGGTTGGCTTTACTGCATGCAGTGAGCATACCCAAGTTTGGTTCCTTGACGCTCCTCGAAGCTCTGTCTGTGGCCTCCCTTCTTGGGGAAAGCAGGGGCTGCCCTGTGAGGACACCCCATGCCTGGCCAGGGCAGTTCTGTCTCTGCCCAAAGGGGCTTCCTGTGTCCTCTCTCTCAGGGGCGGGGGGGGGGGGTACATCGTCCAGAGTCTCCCACTCAAAAGGCCATTTCTTTATTCCATCTGCTTAGAGTTGAAGCTCTTCACAGACACAGTGTAAAAGAAGAGGTCATTTTCCTTTCTTCCTGGAGAAGTATTTCTGGGGTCAGTGGGGCCACTCACCCTTTCTAAGGGCAGGCGACACTGCCGGTGGCCGAGTGACAGCAGCCTTGGTGCCTGAGCTGAGCCGCCCACAGCCTGATGCCCGCCTGCTGCTGCTTCATCCCTCGCTCCTGCCTCCCTGGGGGCATCTCAGCATTTCCTAGTGTGTCTCCTGTAAGGTCCCTGTTGGCCATTTTCGCTTCTGTATTTTAATGGTTTGGACTAATTTTCACTTTATTTTTGTATTTATTTTAACACAATCACTTATAATGAGGCTAATGGCATTTTGTCTCCATGGTGGCGCATTTTAATTTGGTCTCGGAAATGTCAGAGCGATCAGGCAGTTTGGTATCTCGGAAACACAATATGTGACGGTGACAATGGGCTCCCCTCCATCACCGCATCTCCTTGTTATCTGCCAGCACCTAGGCTGCCTGGTCCCACTTGGCCAGGTCTCAGCACTGGCGTGGATGGAGACAGTGGTAAAACATACCTGAGAGAGAAGAGAGACTCCTCAGTGGGGCCTTCCGGAAAGCATGGTGAACACAACCTAACAGATCTCAGCACTCTGCAAAGCTGGCTTAACACAAGTGGGCAGTCTTCCTGGTGGCACTTTTGTGTCAGCCCTTGGCCTTCCCTCCACCCGCAGTTTCTCTCTGAGCCACCCACATCCATCTTTCTCTCCACTTTCTCATCCTTTCCTTTAAGACAGGGCTGGCTACTGTTTTCCTATGACATGACTGTTCTAGGCTTTGCGAGCCTCATAAAGTCTCTATCTCATATTCTTCCTCCTCTTTTTACAATTTTTGAAAATGTAAGAAGTGTTCTTAGCTGGCGAACCATAGGGGTGGTCAGGCCATCTTGGATGGGAGGTTTGTTTAGGGATGTGTTCAGGGCTATTTGGGCTTCCCAGGTGGCTCAGTGGTAAAGACTCTGCCTGCCAATGCAGGAGTCGCAAGAGACATGGGTTCGATCCCTGGGTCAGGAAGATCCCCTGGAGGAGGAAATGGCATCCCACTCCAGTATTCTTGCCTGGAGAATCCCATGGACAGAGGAGCCTGGTGGGTTTGAGGTTGCAAAGAGTCGGACATGACTGAGCATGCGACACTCACTCAGGGGTATTTGGTTGGAGAGCTGAGTCCTGTTCTTTCAGCATGGGGGTCACTGGAGTCTTGTCCTGTGTAACAACCCCCAGAGGCCGGCTGGGCTGAGGCTGTGGTGGGTGGATACTCTGATGGTTAAGGGTCGGCAGGTGTCTGCAGAGGTTGCTGACAGTGACTTTGTTTTGACCATGGGCCTCTGGCTTGGTGGGTGGGTGTCCCTCAGGCAGCCTGCCGTGTCCCAGGTTTTTCTGGAGCTGGAGTTCTCACCCTGGGCCTGCGGGCCCTGCCCTGCATGCCTGCCGCCCAGCCGCTCCTGCCCTTCCTGGCTGTTGTGTGCCTCTGCCCTTGACGTGGCTCCTGAAGATGGGCCAGGGCTGCCTTCTCAGCTCCGAGAACACCAGGGCTGGCTCCGTGGACACCAACATCAGAGCTGGAACCAGAACAGCGCAGGGGAGAGTTTTCGCGTGGCGAAACCTCTTGGGCAAGTCAGGCAAACTCTGGCCTGACCCAGACCAGCCCTGTCCCAGGAGTCGCCTCTCCCTGGCTTCTGTTCAGAAGCCACTTTGTCAGATTCTTTGCCAGCTTTCCATGTGGTTAAGGGTACTTTATCTCTATAAAGCAGCAATAAGTGGACAGTATAATATATTTCAGTTTTAATCAGGTGTTGCCAGTTGCACACACTCTGTAGAGCAATTAGTGTCAGAAGCGCTAAGCAATGGTGGGAACAGCACGCATGTTTACAGATGGGAAGGATTTACAGCTGCGTGTTCAGTCACAGAGAGCGGGGAGGGAGGAGATGCTGGCCAGCTGGGGTTAGGCCCTATCTAATGTCTCTGAAATGCCTCGAAGTTGGGCCCTGGGTGGTGGGTGCTGTGAGGTCCCTGCCTGGGGCTGGGAGGACCTGCCAGCTGCCTGACCCAGGAAAGAACACAGGTTTTGGGCCCTTAGATCTGACTTTCAGAGTCAACTTTGCCACTTAAAGTTGACTCCACGGCAGACGTATTTCTGTGAAGCTCATTTTCTGTACCTTGAGAAATGGGATGAGGAACTCAAGAGAATTTAGGACTTGGAGCCACTCTGCAGTTCCTTCCAGATCAGCTGGGACCTTACACACTGTCACTCCTGCCTTATCCGTGCTGCTTATCTGCTTATCCATGGGGCATTTTCAGAAACCGAGCCTAGGTTGGATCATCCATCTCAGCCCGGTTTGCCCAGAACTGACCTGATTTTAGAACTGTGAGCCCTGCCGCCTGGGGCCTGTCCGTCCTGGCACCCAGGGTTGGCCGGTCACCTGGAGTCTAGTCTAGAAGTGAGTCTCCTCTCACAGGGGTTGGGTCCAAGTGTCAGGACAGCCCTGGAATGAGGAATCCTTGCCACACATTTCAGTGGACACGAAACCCAGGAGCAAACACCCCTGATGGAGAGTGGCCGAGGGAGCTGGTTCCAGTGGAGAGTCTAAGGGTCTGGACAGAAAGTCGGAAGGCCTGGTTGAGATTCTCAGGGTAATTTCTTCCTGAACAGGGTGATACTATGATTGCCCCTGGTGGTGGGAGCGGAGGCGTCTATGTTTCTTTTTTCCTGTTTCCTGTGTGTTGAGGCGGTGATTGTGGACTCACAGACACCTGTGGAGGCTCCTCCCTGAATTGTGCACGAGACCCTTAGTCCAGCCCACGGGGAGGGGTGGCGGGGCGGCGTGGGAAGGCGGAGACCCTGGGCCAGTGCAGCGAGGGAGAGCGGGGGCTTCTCAAAGCCCCAGTGCTCGTCCGAGGTGTTCGAGTGCCCTCTGGGCTGTGTTCCAGGGCTTCCCACCAGCTCTGTCTGGACCAGAGGTTCTGCTGCTGCTCCACCTGAAGTAAGCACCCTTTTCAGTCCCTGCGGGGGTTCTGGGGTTGAAACAGAGAGCAAGTCTCCCCTACTGTCCCTGGTTGCAGGGGCAGGTGGGGAGGGGCAGTCTCGTTGATTACTGTTCCTAGAGGAATGTCATCTTTTCCTTAGATAATAAGACCAGCTTTATGAAGGGCAGAAATCTTCTTTAAAACATTAGTTTAAGTCTTTTCTGGGTACCTACTCCATTTAAGTTTTATAGGGGACAGGATGCCAAAATAAAAAGGTCATGGAACCAATTAATTTTGACCACAGAAGCATAAACCAACCCCAGACTTAATTTTGACAGTGTTACTAGGACTGGATGTGTGTTTGGATGTCCAGGCCAGGTGGCACAGGGTGAGGGGGAAGCCCCCCAGGGAACCTGCGGGGAGAGTAAAGCCCCAGCCCCAGGCGTGCACGCTACCATGCCCTCTGGCCACCTGTGCAGCTAGGTGGGGGTGTCTGGACCCTTCTTCTGCCTATGGCCCCACTCCCCTACCTCATGCCAGGGTCTCTCCACAGACCTCATGGCCCCCGTAACCCATGGGGAGCACTGGGGTTCGGGGCTGTCTGCCCAGGGCAGCGTCTGGTGGGGTCGGGCTGGCGCTCTCCCAGGCCCGAGAGGGCTGTCCCAGCTGCGGGTGCCTCTGCCCACACACCTCCCTGGCCCGTTGTGGTTCTGGGGGCCCCTCTGGGTGGCCAGTGTCTGCAGCTTCCTCCTTGTCTGCCAGTCACCTGCCCCCACCCCAGCCCCTCTTCTCTCCACCTTCCTTCTCAGTTCAGTTAAGTCCCGTCTCTGTCTCTGGGTTTGTTCTCCAAACGGGAAGGTTTCCAGTTTCACACCTCGGTAATTGGTGCTATCTGTTGAAAGTAACTCTAGAACTCCAGCCTGCTGGGGTCAGGAGGAGCAAAATTGAATTAAAGGGAGTAGAAATTGGCTGGAAGCAGGAGGAGGACTTGAGCGGTGTGATTTCTGTCCTCTGGGTGGCCAGCAGCCTCCAGGCCTTCTGAGCTGGCCGGCGGGCCAGCACCTGGCTTTGTCCCCTCTCCTGATGGGAGCCTGGGGTGGGGGGAGGTGGTGGGAGGAGGGAGGCTCCCCCAGCCCAGGGTGGGGCACCAGGACCCAGGCAGCATGCACCCAGAAGAAGCATCCTGTCAGTGAAATGACGCTGGAGGGATTAAATCCTCAAAACACCTGTGTTCTACCAGCATCGCGGCTGGGAGGGAAGCTGGCAGAACAGTGCTACCCACCTGACTCATGCCAGAGTAGGGCACAGTCCAGTTGCCTGGGACTCGGCGGCGAGGCAGGTGTGGCCCCTGGGTGGTGCTCACAGAGGCTGTTTCTGCTGCCCACTTGAGAGGGAGCGGTGGTTTCTGCTATTTCTCCTTTGATGTTATTTGTTGAATTGGTCCTTAGATTTAAACAGTTCTGTTGGTAGTGTTGATCATCTATTTCCAATCTGGACAATTTTTCAGTTATTGGAAATGTCTCTTCTACTCCAGGCAGCAGGTGAGCAGCTGTATTCAAGGCTCCGAGGTTATCTCTTCTCACCCCAATCCATCAGTGGGTCTGCCTCCAGGTCAGGGATGAACTTTGGGTGTGTGTCTTAAAGAATCTAAGAACACACTTCCTGTGGGGCCCGGGAAAGGTCAAAACAATGAACTTCCTCTGGGGCCAAAGAGTTCCTGCTTCCGTCCCTGCACTCAGAGGGGAGGGAGGTGATGGTCATAACAGTGGACACACACGTGTGTTTGGATCAGGGCTGTGTTACACGTTGATGGTAGGATATTTGTATCATGGAAAATATGGAAAACAATAGAAGTCGTGCTGCTATGCTGTCTGGGGTGCTGATGGAGATGTCATAGAAGAGAACTTTGTACCCTCCGAATGTGGGTCTCTCATGAAATCGGACACACGCCCTTCCCGGAGTCTGTCAGGCTCCAGACCCACTCCTCTCTCCCCACCACGGGGATGCCAGCTCCTTGCTTTTAAAACTACCGCCTTTTTCTTAGAGGGTTAATTTCTAACATTTCGCCTCTGCATTTCTTCATGGGACCCTCGCTGGTTACTTTCCTGACCCTTCATAATAAGGGTGCTTGAGTCTTGTCCTCTCTCTGCCTGGCATCTGAGATCTGTTCCCCTTTGTCCCGGAGTGACTGTTAGGCTTCGTCAGGTGTGTAGGTGGGCAGGGAGGCTTGAGTGATGTTGTCTCAGGTCCTGGGACCCAGATCTGCAGGGCAGGCAGCCACAGAGGGGCCTGTGCCCTGGTGTGCGTTCTTGGTGTGGCTCTGGTCCTGACTCTGATGCTTTGGGCCTGTGTGCGTTTCCCTGGCTGCTCTGGCAGTCTGGGTCCTTTTCTGTCTTTCTGTGGCTGGCCCTGGGGGATGATCGGGTTGCTTGGAAGAGCCCTGAGTCCCCCCAACTCTGGACTGGGCCCTCCTGAGCTCCAGGGCCACTCAGACCTTTGGAAGGAAGAGGCCGAGTTCCCCTTGCCTGCCTCCACCCCCAGGCAGAGGGGCGGCCCTGGCCCCAGGCCTACACTCTGCTCAAGTGGAACCGGTGTTCTCTTTTAAATGGACAAAGGTGGGGCCCTGGAGCCCTCTGACCTCACAGCCTGGTCTGTGGAGATGACAGGCCATGTGCGGCCGTCCCTGGATGCACTTGTGATGGGGAGGTGCTGGTTAATTTCTCAGGACTCGGAGGTGACCCGGGTTTAATAAAGAGGATTAATGGATTTGAGCTCGAGGTCCTGGCTGTTCCAGGCAGATAGCCGCTTCCTTGTAAGGCAGCGAGAGGCCCTCGTCTGTGTCTTCTCTTGGGGAAAGGCACCTGGGCTGCCTTAAAGGGGCCTCCTCTCCTTCCCTTCCTGCTAACCTGCCTGAGGTGGCCGCGTGCCTTGCAACCCCTCATGACCAAGGGCCTCCTAGTGACAAGAACAGTGGCAAAAGGGCACTTTTATCCTGCTGGTGGCAGATGGCACCTTTCTGAAAAGCGTTTTGGCTGCAAGGAATCAAAATTTTAAAGGAATCAAAACCTTTAAAAATATGGTGTCTACCCTCTCCCACAGAGAGTCAACAGCGATGACTTTCTTACAGGATTTGTCGTTGAGTCCCTCAGTCGTGTCCGACTCTCTGCGACCCCATGGACTGCAGCACGCCAGGCTTCCTGTCCTTCACCATCTCCCGGAGCTTGCTCAAACTCAGGTCCATCGAGTCGGTGATGCCATCCAACCATCTCATCTTGTAGGATAATTATAAGGATCTTATAATTAAGGATAATTAACCCTGTAAGGATGTCCACCAAAGAGATATTTTAGAAGAGAATGGGAACAAAAATGTGTAACAGTGGGAAATTAGTTAAACGTGTGACACTACATTTGTGCAATGAAATCACAGTCATTAAGATGTTCTAGAAGCATTTTGATTTTGAAATACTTTCGTAGGTTCTAAAACACCATGTGCAGTTAAACTCATTTTTGTAGAAAAACATGGTACGTGTGCATGCAGGTGAGGGATGCACACCTGGATGACTGGATGGGGAACTCAGAACGGTTTTGTGGTAGTGTTTGGTTTTACTTGGGCTTCCCTGATAGCTCAGCTGGTAAAGAATCCTCCTGCAATGTGGGAGACCATGGTTTGATTCCTGGGTCAGGAAGATCCCCTGGCGAAGGGATAGACTACCCACTCTAGTATTCTTGGGTTTCCCTGGTGGCTCAGATGGTAAAGAATCTGCCTGCAAAACCTGGGTTTGATCTCTGGGTTGGGAAGATCCCTTGGAAGAGGGCATGGCAACCCACTCCAATATTCTTGTCTGGAGAATCAGAGCCTGGTGGGCTACAATCTATAGGCTTGCTAAGAGTCTGACACAACTGAGCGAGTAAGCACTGCACTGCACTTGGTTTTACTTATCCTCACTTGCTAATCATTCCCACAGCTGTGTGTCACTTATAATGGCAGCAGGAAAGCCAAGTGGGAGTGATGGGAGCGAGGTAGGGAGGTGTTTGGGGTGCGGGGTCCTGGAAGCTCCTCCAGGTGTGCTCCCCCTACCCCACCGAGGCCCAGGGAGGCTCATGTCCCCTGCCTCCCAGGAAAGTACAGGTGCAGCTCCTGCCAGGTGGGATGTGGCCTCTGGTGACAAAGCTGAGAGCTGCTCAGGGTCACACATGTGATGACAGGTTCCAGGTGGTGCTTCCGAGAGTCCTAGGAGAGCAGGTTCCCTCTGCCCAGGACCCCTCACCTGGGCATCCTAGGGACAGGGTGGTCCTGCCCAAGGGAGCAGACCTCAGTTGAGCCCTCTGCCCACCCCAGGGTGAGTCTGATAGCTTCCTGGGCTGCGTCCAAGTGCACTGTCCTCTCCCGGCTTCACTGGCTCCTGAGGGGGTGATGCCCGCACCCCAGGAGCCTGTGTTGAGCAGAGGATCTTGGGTCCTGGAGTCTCACCCTTAGGACACATCCCCTCAATGTCTCCATCAACCACGAGGCCCTTACACATTTCCCCTTAATATTAAATTTTTAGTGGGGACTGAATGTAGGTTTTACCCACATTAACTGCCTGTTTATGTCTTAGCTCTCTCTGATGTTGACATCAGGGCTACTTCTTATTTTCCTCTATGATGGTTTGGCATCATTGTCTCCAACTTAATTCTCTAACCCCGGGGTGTGTTTTTATCTCTATTCAAATGGCCATGCCTTAGTTTGCCGTTTGAAAAAAGTCTTCAGAGAGGCTTTATACCAATATTTTAGCCTTATCTTCAAGGTGTTCTGGTTGTTCCTCCTTGTTTTTTTTTTAACTTTTTATTTTCTATTGAGGTTTAGCTGATTAATAAACAATGTTGTGATAGTTTCAGGTGAATGTTGAAGGGACTCAGCCATATATACACATGTATCCATTCTCCCCAAAGCTCCCCTCCCATCCAGGCTGCCATATAACATTGAGCAGAAGTTTCCTGTGCTATACAGTAGGTCCTTGTTGGTTATCCATCTTAAATATAACAGTGTGTACATGTCCGTCCCAAACGCCCTCACTATTCCTTCCCCCCATCCCTCTACCCTGGTAACCATAAGGCTATTATATAGAGTACTGAGCAGAGTTCTATGTGCTGTACAGTGGACCTTGTTTATCCATTTTAAATATAGCAGTGTGTACCATAAGACAACCATAAATTTATTCTCTAAGTCTGTGAGTCTCTTTCTGTTTTGTAAATAAGTTCATTTGTATCATTTATTTTTAGATTCCACATATAAGGGAGGTCCCTTCTTGCTTTTATACCCTGCTATCCACGATGAGAAAGGGCAAAAAGCTGATTTGGAAAGAGTTTGTCTCCTCGGGGACCGAGTTCTAAAAGGAAGAAAAAAGGCAGCAGGCGTCGTGCAAAGCAGCCTTCAGCTTGGACACACTTGTGTTGTGGAGCCTCTGCCAGAGGGAGGGTCCCAATGGCTCGGGATGGGGCCCAGGCTGACCCCAGCCCCGCAGCTGCTGGGGACCCCCGCTTCCTCCCTCGAGCCCACTGCCTGAGTCTGGCAGGGCTGGGTTTCCTCTGAGGGCAGGACATACCTCGTGAGATCCACCTGAGGTAGAAACCAGTGTATCAGGCATGACGTGGCTCCCTGAGAAACGGAATTAAATATACAATTCCATGCTGTGTGTGATTCTAGCACATTGTTTCCCGTGTGGTTGCCCAAGCTCCTGTCCTGCCCCAGGCTGTTACAGGTTTTAATCAATGCGTAAAGCTCCCTGTGGGATCCCGGGGTGGGTGGTGCGATGAGCGGGATGCCATCCTGCTTCTGCTCCGCTTCGTCCTCATCTCAATCCCTGACCCTTTTACTCTTCTGGCCCCGTTTTCTTTCTGGCATCTCTGTTCTAATTAAATTGCAAACCCTCAGTGCTTCCCCCTTTTTTAACGATATCACCCTTTTGTCTGTAACCAGACAGAGGCCCTGTCTCTGGAAGGAACATTTCAAAGCACATGGTGCTGGGTTGAGTTCTGTCTCTGGGTGGTTTCCTGGACTCCTTGGCTAGCGTGTGGGTACCTGTCCATGTCCCTAAGGTCCTTAAGGGAATAGAAGGCAGGTGTTCCTGGGCAGGGAATCATACACGTGATAGTGGAATCTGGTTTATGAGCAGGAACTGAGCTGTAACCAGATAGTAGGTCTCTTCCCAGCCCATGATGGTGATTTCCATCAGACAAGGTCCTTTTCTCTCCTCTCCTCTTGTGTAGTGATGCCTTCCAAAGTTGAGTGGGAGGAGGCTGAGAGATGCTGAGGTTGAGGTGGTCACCAGACTAGGATGGGGCATGACCAGTGAACTCCACACAGGTGGCCAGTGGCCCAGCCTAGCACCTTCTACACCTTCTCCTCCTCCTCTACCCTGTGTCACTGTCCTGAACAGCATCCATCACCACCCACCATTCAGCATCCTCTGCTCAACACTCTGTTGACCTCCACTCGTGCATTTAATTTTGTGAACATTTATTGAACACCTACTTGCTCCGTGTCAGGTGCTGTTCCATGCATTAGGATTCAGCAACACCCTGGACACATTCTTGCCTTTGTGGTGCTTACATTCTAGTGAGAAGAGACAATACAGAATAAATAGAGCATGCCATATGATAACACATCAAACAGTGGTATAGCGTGAGGGTGAGAGCTGGGAGAAGTTGATGGGCATGTAGGAGGAATCAAGAGAGTATTTTAGTAAAGATCTACAGGGGACGAGGTGAGAAGCCGTGAAGAGATCTTGGAGCAGCCTGGCTGATGCCTGTGGGCTCATGTCTGGAGTAGAGGAAGGTGGCCTCCGTGATGAGAAAGAAGCAAGACTATGCAGATGCTGGTTTTCTTCTGGCTGAAATGGGAAAGAATTAGATGGGAGGCTGCTGGAGTCTTTTCTTCAGGGAAATGATGAGGGCTGACCCGGGTTTTAGTGTGGGGGACATACCTCCATCCTTCCTTTTCTCATCTCCTGGCACCCACGTCTGCCTTTGGAGCCTTGTTTCACTTCATGATCTGCCACCATCCTATCCTCCAGCTGCATTTCCCCAATTGCTTTCTAAATCTATTATAGAATGTGAGATGCAGAGATGAAATTTTAGGAGTATGAAATATTCAGGTTTATTGGGATATAAACAGACTCACGGCAAAGGTACTTTTGGAGTTTTCTCATCATTCATACGTGGGCCTGGATGGAGATCGGAGCAGTGCCTGCCTGCTGGGAGTCACAGCCTCGGCTCATTTTACTTCCACTCATGCTGGGAACTTTTGCTGGCATGGGCCCCTGGCACGCTGGTGTGCCGGTAACAACCAGCTTTCTGCAGGAGAAAAAACAAACCCTTATTTAAAGTCTCCAAAACTTGGAGGCAACCAAGATGTCCCTCAGTAGGTGAATGAATAAACAAACTGGTCCATTCAGACAATGGAATGTTATTCAGCACTAAGAATAAATGAGGTATTGAGCTGTGAAAAGACATGGAAAAAACATAGATGCCTATTACTGAGTGAAAGAAGCCAAATACTTTGTGGTCCCAACTCTATGACATTCTGGAAAAAGCAAAGCTATGGAAAGAAAATGAAAGCATCAGTGGTTGCCAGAGGGTGGGCAGGGGGATGAATCGGGGAGCAGACGGTCTTCAGGGCAGTGTAAATACCCATTATGACAGAATGATGGATACATGTCATTGTGCATTAGTCCAACCTGCAGAATCTACAGCAGGGATGGACCCTGATGTAAACCATGGACTTCAGGTGATCATGATGTGTTTATGTAGGTTCAGTTGTAACAAATGCACCTCTGTGGTGGGGGGGTGTTGACAAGGGGGGAGGCTATACATATGTGGGTGTAAGGGGGGCATTTCTGTATCCTTTCAATTTTGCTATAAATGTAAAACTGGTCTGAGAAAGTCTTAAAATAATCACTGATTTGTAGCATTTGCTGATTCCAGGGCATAAAAACTTCATCCATGGCTGATTTCAGGCTACCGATGTATGGGATGTGAGGTACTAAATCTGCACTAATATGACATGCCACTCTGCCCTCTTCCGAGTTCCCTCAAGTATGAGTTTGTTTCTCGTCTGTCACTTTGACATCATCGATCTATTTGTCTGTCCCTGTGACTGAACCACACAGCTTACAATTACCAGGGCTTGGTTAGTTTAATAAATGTTCCCCCAAACTAATTTCTTATTGATTAGTCAAGCACCAACCTCACTGGGAGTTTGAACACGATTACTTGAAATGCAAACACACACATTCAGCATCTCTACAATACTGAGACTTCCCGATAAGACCACACATCCATTCAGTAAATATTTGGAGTCATCCGTGTGTCCAGAACTGTCTTGGCTCTGTGGTAGACACGGTGGCCAGGGTTCCTGCTCTTGCAGAAACTTACAGTCTGGAGGATGAGGTAGTGAAAACTGGTAGTGAGTTGTGAACAGAACAAGGAGGCAGAGCCCGCTGCAAATGGTGTGGATACTGCGAAGGTTTACAAAGTAGAACAGGACTAAGCGGGGGCCTGCCCTGATCCTCTCAGGGGATCCTCTCTGAGGCCTGATCACAGCGGGCAGTGGAGGGAAAGTCTGAAAGAATGTTCCAGACAGCCCAACCAGCCAGAGGCCCTAAGCTGGGAACCACCTTGTCAGCTTCCAGAGGTTAGAAAAGGCCAGTGGGGAACATGGTGCAGCAGGAGGTGTTTTCCCAGTGATCAGAGATGGAGATGAAGGTTTGTTGGTGTAGGGTCTTCCAGGCCAACGTGAAAGGTTGGGATATTATTCTACAATGGAAAGCCTTTAGAGGGATTTATGTAAAGGGGGTTAATTTGATTCACAATTTAGCAGCCCATTCTCATTTCTGTGACAAGAATAGATTGTGTGTGTGTTGGGAGGGCAAAATAAAAGAGACTATTTAGAAAATTGCCACTGTGATCAGGACTTAAGATGAAGGGGCCTGGATAACACAGTAACAGTGGCGCTGAGGGATGCTGATGGGTTTGCACATATCCTGAAAGTAGGGCTGGGGAGCTTTCTGATGCACTAGTTGTGCGGACGGAGAACCAAGGATGGAGTGGCTGCAAAGAGCTCAGGTTTGGGAAACTGACTGAATGAGATGGTTGGAGAGGGGTGGAGCACATGGGTCTACCCAGGTCCTCGTGGACTGTGTTTACTCTGAATGCCGTCCTAATAGAGACGTCAGGAAGGAGGTTGGAGTTGTCCCTTCTCAGTTCTGGGGAGAGTTCTGCCAGCGGTAGACATGCAAGCACGGTAAGTGTGAGGGACCGGGGTTGAGACAGGAATAGAAAGGTCTGAGCCAGAACTTTGAAGAAGAGGCGGTTATTGTAGGAATGTTGTCACTGGTCACATTTGAAGCCAGAGGACAGAGACTTTGGACCTTAGGAACTAGTAATTGGTGACCTTAACCAGAGTAGTTAAAACGGAATGGAAGCTTGACTGTCACTGAAAGAATGGGGCTTGAAGAAACTGAAGTATAGTCAGTGTGTGTGATTGCAGTGGTTTCATTCTGCAGAATCACTTCTAACACTGCATTAGTGATCGTGAACCATTGCTCCCAGGGGAAGAAGGGTTCTGTGTCTGCGAGCCACTTGGTGTATATAGCCTTTCATGATGCACAAGCTCATGCATTTCTGTTTAAAGACTCCTCATTTAATACACACTGTTGCTTCATTACCATTAAGCTCCTGGCCCAACACACTAATTCACACCTGAACAGAGCTCGCCTCAGACACATATTCCCTATAAGGCACATCTCAGCTTGCTTCCTGGTAGGGACACTACTGGGCACTTCGGTACTATACTTGGGGCTGTTTTAAACAGTAAAATCACCAACAAGAAGCACAAAGATGGGAAAATGTGGCACTAAATAGACTTAAGAAAAGGACAGTAGTTTCGAGTATGATTTGCTGAAATGAGGGCGTGTGTGTCCGGGCGAATCAAATTCGTGCGCTCAGCAAATGTTCCGTGAGCATTGATTTTGGGGTTGCTGATAAGTTTTAGCAAATAGTCGGATTTTGCACATGTGGAATCTGTGAATAATGAGGACTGACCATATTAACTATAGACAAATCTTTGGAGATGTTTTGTGGCAAGGTTTGGTATATAGAGGTCTTATTTTGCTTTTTACTATTTTTAGAAAGTTTTTGTTTTGTCTTATATTGGACTATAGTAGATTTACAATGCTGTATTGGTTTCAGGTATACCTCAAAGTTGTACATACACATGTATCGACTCTTTTCCAGATTCTTTTCCCATTTAGGCTATTACAGAATATTGAGCAGAGTTCCCTGTGCTGTACAGTAAGTCCTTGTTGTTTGTTTTATATATAGCAGTGCATGTTTGTTAATCCCAAACTGCTAATTTATCCCCCACCCCCACCTTTCTCCTCTGGTAACTGTATGGTTGTTTTCTAAAGCTGTGTTAGCTTTTAAAAACATGGAAGAATCTTATAGTGTGTTTTTAGGGTGGGAGGACTGACCCAGTACAGAGGAAAGTTGATGCTGACCACTGACTAGCAGAGTTCAGTAATGAGAAGAAGGGGAATCCAGATCATTAGTGCCGGAGAGGGTGGACTTTGATCAGAGCAATAAATAATATGGCAATGGCCCTGTCACTCAGGGCTGTTTGTAGTGTCCTCTTGTAATTTTTGTGCTCAGTCACTTCAGTTGTGTTCAACTCTTTGCGACCCCATGGATTGTAGCCCACCAGGCTCCTCTGTCCATGGGGATTCTTCAGGCAAGAATACTGGAGCGGGTTGCCATGCCCTCCTCCAGGGGATCTTCTCGACCTGGGGATGGAACTAGTGTCTCTTCTCCTGCATTGGGAAGCAGATTCCTTACCACTAGTGCCACCTGGGAAGGCCTAACTTGTAATTTTTAGTCTTGTTCATATAGTTCACATATATTTATTAAATTAATCCCTAGACATGCTATAATTTTTGGTGTTTCAAGTGAGTTTGCCTTATAAATGTACTTTATAACTACTTATTGCTGAAAGCTATTTTTTTTATATATATTTCTTTTATTTCTAGTCACTTTCTCAACTCTTAGCTTTGAAAAATTTTTAAAAAGTTGTTTGCATTTCTAGGAAAACAATTATATTGTTTTTAGATAACGTATCTTCCCCCAGTGTTTATGTAAAATCTCTAAATGGATAGTGTTTTCTTGTTCATAATTTTATAGAATTGCCTTCTGTGTTTCAAAATTTGGTACGAAATTTGCTACTGGTTTTGCTATAAAACTTTGTGAGCTTTAAAATATTTCCCTTTTCCTATTTTGTCTAAAGTTTTCAATTTTTTCTTTATGATTTATTGTTAATTTTATAAAAAGCTCATTGGCATCTAACAGTATTATTACCTGGTTTCTCCTCTATATTTAAAGTAATGACGTATTGTTGATAGATATTCTGTAGTTGAAATTGAAATGCCTGGCATGAGCCCTACTGAGATTTGGTGCAGTTTCAAACATGCTGCTAGATTTTATTTTGTTATGTTTTACGTCATATTATTTAGTACAGTTAATCTAAAATTACTGTTTTCTCTAACTGGTTTTGTATGAGGGAGGTGGTAGCCTTCTCAGATGGGTTGGGAAAATTCCTAACTTTCTCTCTCTGTGATTCTCACCACCTCTTCTGTATCCTCAGCCCCTCTTGCCTTCTGTCCTTAGCTTCATTCTTTGGCAACACATTCACCTCCTGATCATGCATTTGGCCATCACTTCTGGGTGTATGTTTGCCAGTCTTCCTCTTCATCTTGGTTCTCTGAGTTGTCAGCTCGCTTTTAAATTGCTGGTTGTTTTCTCTCTCTCTCTCAATTTAGAATCTTGAATATAGGTGATTTGGTCTCTCGTTCACGGGATATTACCACCACTGGACCATGTGTTAAGTCCCCTTTTTTGTTTTACTTATGTAATTATTTCCCGTTATCTCCATTTTCTACCGCTCCTCTGATCCCGCCCCCTGTAAAGAAACATTCAATGGATTTCCTGTGCATCCTTTTATGCTCTTATATAGTTTGCTTAACATAAATGATGTTGTGTTACATAGTCTATACTGTTTCTCTTCTTTTTTCTTCACTGCTTCAATATTTCTATGTGATGATCTAATTTGTACTCATCACTCAGTGGGGCGCATCTGTCAAATTATTCTTTTCCACTCCTCCTGTGTGGACACTAGATTACCTCCAGTGTAAGTGCTGAGATGAGTCTTTAAACATGTTTTCTTAGAGACCGCATGTGAGAATTCTATTGGTTTGTATTCTTAGTAGAATGGCTGGTTGCAGGCTGTCCATCACCAAATCTGACTGCCCTTCATGATGGGCAGTGACATGGGGCATCCTTCCCACCACTGCCTTCAATACTTGGTTTATCCAACTTTCTACATTTTGACAGCAGAACAAGTACTGGGTTGGCCAAATATTAGTTTGGGCTTTTCTTATGGAATGTCTATGGAAAAACACGAGTGAACTTTTTGGCCAACCCAATATAAATGCATCATTTTTGTTTTACTCGGAAAATTTTCTGATTGCCAATGAATGCAAATATTTCTTCATGTGCTTGTAAACTCATCACCTATGTCCTTTAAATTCCCCACTTTGCCCACATTTTTGTTAGGGTTATTGCCTCTTCCTCGTATGCATTCCTTTTAGAGTCTAAATACTAGTCTTATCACGATAGCTCAGCTGGTAAAGAATCTGCCTGCAATGCAGAAGACCCTGGTTTGATTCCTGGGTCAGGAAGATCTGCTAGAGATGGGATAGGCTACCCATTCCACTATTTTTGGGCTTCCCTTGTGGCTCAGCTGATGAAGAATCTGCCTGTAATGAGGGAGACCTGGGTTCTATCCCTGGGTTGGAAAGATCCCCTGGAAAAGGGAAAGGGTACCCACTCCAATATTTTGGCCTGGAGAATTCCATGGACTGTATAGTCCATGGGGTCGCAAAGAGCTGGACATGATTGAGTGACTTTCAATTTCAGATGCTTCAATATTTTTTCCTGCTCTGTTGTCTGCTAATTCTATCCGTCATGTCCTCTGAAGTGAATTCCTAATTTTGGTGTTAAATTTATAAGCCTTTGTGGCCCATATTAGGCTTTCCTTTAAGCAATAGTTTTCCATCTCTAGGTCACAAAGATATTCCCCCAAATTTTCTTCCATTACATTTTTAGTTTATTCCCATTTCAGTCTTAAACTGTCTCGCATCCATCCTTAAATATAGAGTTAAACAGATAACAGGTTTTTTTTTTTTCTCACATAATCTGGTTTTCATAACATTGTTTTCTTTTCCCCAGTTATTTCTGTTGCCATCTTTACTGTATCTTAAAGCACTAGCAGCTGTCTTCAGTGGTAATGAGACAGGCACCTTTTACTTGTGGGCAGACTGGGACAGAGGTCATAGAAGACTGTGTACACCTCCATCCACCTCCTTCATCCTTTTCCAAGAATCCTAGCTTGGCCAGTCTACCTGCCAGCCTCGGAGTCAAGGCCCTCATGTCCTCCTTTCTCTGTGCTTGCTGCCCCCCTACCCCCCACCCTAGGATACCTAGTACCTTACGTCTGCTGTATTTGCTGAAAGGCTATGAACGCTGTCCCGTATATGATTTCATTGACCACCTCCCTCCTTATCCCTTTCCCTAATCTCAGGCTGTTGAGATTTCACCTTCTTCTCAAGTCTTAGATCCAATGTCCCACTTCCACAGCCCTTGTCAGCCTAGCTCATGGTTCACCCTTGGAGAGAATTTTTTTTTTCCCCTAAATTTATTTTTATTTTATTTTATTTTTTTTAATTTATTTATTTTAGTTGGGGGCTAATCACTTTACAATATTGTAGTGGTTTTGCCATACATTGACATGAATCAGCCATGGGTTTACATGTGTTCCCCATCCTGAACCCCCCTCCCACCTCCCTCCCCATCCCATCCCTCTGGGTCATCCCATTGCCCCAGCCCTGAGCATTTGTCTCATGCATCGAACCTGGAATGGTGTTCTTTTTCACATATGATAATATACATGTTTCAATGCTATTGTCCCAGAACGTCCCACCCTCACCCTCTCCCTCAGAGTCCATAAGACTGTTCTATGCATCTGTGTCTCTTATTCTGTCTCACATATAGGGTTATCATTACCATCTTTCAAATTCCATATATATGCATTAGTATACTGTATTGGTGTTTTTCTCTCTGGCTTACTTTTCACTCTGTATAATGGTTCCAGTTTCATCCATCTCAATAGAACTGATTCAAAGGTATTCTTTTTAATGGCTGAGTAATATTCCATTGTGTATATGTACCACAGCTTCCTTATCCATTCGTCTGATGATGGACATCTAGGTTGCTTCCATGTCCTGGCTATTGTAAACAGTGCTGCGATGAACATTGGGGTACACGTGTCTCTTTCAATTCTGGTTTCCTCGGTGTGTATGCCCAGCAGTGGGATTGCTGGGTCATATGGCAGTTCTATTCCCAGTTTTTTAAGGAATCTCCACACATTCTCCATAGTGGCTGTACTAGTTTCCATTCCCACCAACAGTGTAAGAGGGTTCCCTTTTCTCCACACCCTCTCCAGCATTTATTGCTTGTAGACTTTTGGATAGCAGCCATTCTGACTGGTGTGAAATGGTACCTCATTGTGGTTTTGATTTGCATTTCTCTAATAATGAGTGATGTTGAGCATCTTTTCAGACTGAAAGTGAAGGGCTGGAAAAAGATATTTCACGCAAATGGAACTTTTAAATAAATGATGGGTTTATTTAAAACCATGAGACCCTCAGGGACTTGGGGCTGTCTGCCACAAAGATGGCCCTTGATGTCCTGACCACTTTCTTTCTTGCTAACTGACCTTGTAGCCACTGTGCCTGTTGGTTTCTGTAATTCTGGGGTGGTGGAGCACGGTGTGTGGTTCCATAGAATAGCCTGGGGCTCTTGCTAGATCTGCCCAAAATGCTGTGTGACCATAAGCCAGTGACTTCCCCTCTCTGGGCCTTGATGGTCTCTGTTACAGAATGAAATGATTGGATTCCTCTAAGGACTCCTTATGCTGTAATGTCATGTTTGATTAGTGTGAGCCCTTCGGGGACAGAAGAGGTCTTGTGCGTTTCTGCATATAGAAGCTGTCTGGTGAGTAGCTCTTAGATTAGCTTCTTGATGAAATCCTGGCCCCAAACTTGTGCTGTCCTCTCACAACCACACACCCCTGATCTCTGTGAAGTTTTTCAGTGTCAGTGGGCTATGCTAGCTCAGTAATGACGTCAGTCCTCCTATCACCATGTCCACACAGGCCTGGTAGGGCTTGCCCCCTGCCCACCCCCAGGACGCGCACCAGCCCTCGCATTCTTGATAATCCCAGTAAGACAGGATGCAAAGGCTTCCTGTTTGTGCCCTCAGGCTTTACAGTTCATTTAGATGAGAGTCATTCGGTCATCTCATCTGTATTGTACCCGCTGTCGGTAGCGCCCTACGGGAGGTACCCTCAAGCTCAAAGGCAAGTATGAGTCTCCTCTGTGAGCAGTTTGCAGTCAACTTGGGAAGGTCAGGATGGACAACGCTGGAGCAGGGGCATCTTCACGCGGGGGCGGGGAGGGCAGGTGGGGAGGGTCAGCACAGCAGTGATTTCAGAGGAGGGGACAGTGTGGACAGTGTATAGAGGAGGCGTGATCATCAGGAGCTGTACGGGTGATGCGGAGTTTAATCCAGAGGATGGTAAAGATTCTATCCTCAGAAAAAGATAACGTGAGACAGTGGGCATTTCCAGGATGTTAACGCATGTGGCTTACCTGCTTCTTTAACCTGCTCTGGTCCAGACTCCGGCTGACGTAGGGGGCACCCACGCAGAATGTTCTCATGTTTGGGGCAGTGAGCAGACCAGCACTGGTGCCCAGAGAGGACTGCATTTGCTTTGGTGGCCCTGAAGGGTCACTGTGCTTGGGAGTCACATGGGCTGTACTCGTGGACAGTGGGACACCTGGGCCAGGGTTCCAGTTTCTGGCCCAGTGGGTCTGGGGTAGGGGCAGACCTGGGCACCTGTTTCAGCCACCCCTACCCAGTTCGGGGCCAGGTGGTCCTAGCCTCCCCCAACCTCAGGGAGACTGAGTGGGCCAAGAGCTGCCCCGAGTGCTAAATAAGTTATAGTATTTAATCCTTACTTATTTAATCATACTTTAAACTGAGCACCATTTTTATCTTTATTTTACAGATTGGAAAAAAAAAAAAACACAACAATACAGCCCTGAGGCTTAGGCAGATGAAGTGGTTTGCCCAAGATAACAATGGCAGGCTGTGAGGGCCTGGGGTCAGGGTAGCAGGAGGGGCTTTCTCACTTGGCTCAATCTGCAGGTGCTGCAGCCCTGGGGTGGGGTGGGGATTATTAGATAGCAGGGAGCAGAGCTAAATGAAAAATAGATGCGGCCTCCACTCTCGAGGAACTCAGAGTGTAATATCAGGGCCGAGGCAGAAGTGCATGTTAAACGAGGAAACATGTAGTTGAAATGTCAGAGTAGTGTATCAAATGGGAACGCTGGACAGAAATTGTTTACTTTGTCTCCGGCTTGGGTTAGTCTCGATGGCCTTTGAAGGTGGTTGATCCTGTGCCCAATTATAGGTCTGTCGTTTTTCTTCTATCACTTCTGGGAGAAAGGCGGCCTGGAAGAAATCAATCCACTTATAGTCTGCAGCGATCCCCTTACGCATCGCAGGTGGGGCGCCTGGGCTGGGTGGCTGGGGTGACTGTGGGCTCCGCCCCTACGTGGCATCGCAGGCCCACGCCAGGGTGTACTCTCCGAGAACATGGACACATTGTTCTCTAGGATTCAGGCCGGAGGACCCTGGGCCAGACCGCTGTGGCCTCTCAAGCAACTTCCTCACTAGCACAGACCCCAACTTCTGCATGAAGGAAAAAGGGGTGGGACCTGGAAGGAAGAGCAGGGGAGAAGCGGAGACAGACCCGATGGTGAATTTGGGGAGAGGCAGGGAGGCCAGGTCAGAGGCCGTGTCCTCCACCTCCTGCTCACTCGCACGGCTCTGGATGCTCTCCGGGTGGATGGTGGATTCTGCCCTTCTACCCTGATCCACCCCATCCTGAGCGGATTTGCCCCTTCTCCAATAAAGGCAAACCAACATTAAATCTATAATTATCACTACTAATTCCACTTAATTAGTCACAAGCCAGCAGCCAAATTGGCTTTCTCATAATTATCTGATAAGCAGTAAGCACATCTCATAGATTATAATTAACACTACTTAATTAAAATCTAATATACATACACCCTTTCCTCAAAATACATCTAATTGGCGTCATAACAGCAGCAGATAAACCTCTTCTTTGGTTGCCCCTCGTAGGGCTTTCTTTTCTTTCAGTCCCTGGGGAGAGTGGAGGGGCGTTACAGATACTTCCGCTGATTTATTCTTTCAGCAGGTGACAGATTTTCTCCCCGGGGGCACTGAGGGAAGTCGAGGGTCTTTCCCCTCTGGAAGTGTCTCACCAAACTCAGAGACGCTTGGCACATGGTGACCACATATCCGAGCCCTGCTGCAAGCCAGGGAGACCCCAGCTTGGAACTTAGATTTCTTTATGCCTGTCCTGCTGTCAACAGTGCCAAACGTTCCTGTCCACCTCTAAACTGGGGGAAAATATCCCATCAAACTTCTAGTGAAATGTTTGGAAATGAATGGAAGTCAAAGCCATTCTGAAGTTTGGAGTGGTGTAATGTGTTTCTCTGGCTGGGCTGACATCTCTGGGTCGGGTGTCTAATCCTATGGGCGCCGACCAGGAAGCAGAGCCATTAGCATCTTGAAAGTGAAGACGCTGCTCTCAGGAACGTTACTTCCTGCATGTCCTCAGCAGCTCAGAGAGCAGGTTGAGGAGAAGAAGAGGCTGTGTCTTGTGTCCTTTCTGTTGTTGTTTAGTCACTAAGTCATGTCTGACTCTCTGTGACCCTGTGGAATGCAGGACCATCTCCTGGAGCTTGCTCAAACTCTTGTCTATTGAGTCAGTGATACCATCCAACCATCTCATCCTCTGTCATCCTCTTCTCCTGCCTTCAATCTTTCCCAACATCAGGGTCCTTTCTAACAAGTCAACTCTTCACATCAGGTGGCCAAAGTACTGGAGCTTCAGCTTCAACATCAGTCCTTCCAATGAATATTTAGGACTGATTTCCTTTAGGATTGACTGGTTTGATCTCCTTGCAGTCCAAGGGACTCTCAGGAGTCTTCTCCAACACCACAGCTCAAAAGCATCAATTCTTTGGTGCACAGCCTTCTTTATGGTCCAACTCTCATATCCGTTCATGACTACTGGAAAAACCATAGCACTGAGCTGGAGCTCATGGCAGAGTCACGGCCACCATCCCTGTGGTGGAGGCAGGAGAGGGGTGGGAGGTGGGGAGGGGGCTGGGACAGAGGACAGGGTTTGGCACACCTGAGCACCTGGGTTGAGGCAGAGGCATCTGGTGAGCAACTGTGTTAGCCAAGAAGAAGCAGAGGGAGGCTGATGCTGCCAACACCTCCTGCGGGCCTGCTCGGTAGAATCCAGAGCTTTCTGTCCATTGTATCCTGTCCATCTCGCTTCCCTTAGTGCCCTGATGCTGATAAATAGAAGGAGATGAATAAATGGTTTCTGAACTGAGCCCTACTTTGGGTGATTTAATACTCACATTTCAGGTGGCTGAGGAGAGTCAGCCGAGGTGTGGTAGCTCCTTCAGGATGCTCATGCTGCCATGAATCATGCCGTGCACACCTGCTCGTCCTGTGCACAAATGCCTGTCCTGTGCAGTCATGCTTCCTGAGGATAACACCTGAGCTCAGTTTACTCTCCACAAGTCCCCACCTCCCCTGGGGGATTCAGCAGGTGGTGCGTGCCCAGTACATCCCCGTTAATGGCTGGATGGATCAACGTCCTGTGCCTTCTTTCTTACTGAAATAAAGGCAGATCCACTGCCAGTTGTTAAATGTTTAATCCATGCTCTCGTTTTCATAACTACTGAGTTTCTCCCATGAAGTACATCTGGATCAGGAAAATCTCATCACCCACCAGGAGGGGGCAAGTGTACCTCTGATGTGTCTCAGTGTTTCTCCACCTATTCCTTTCTCTGAACCCACTCAAGACATTTGGGCCAGTGGGTCCATGGTGGGCAGTTTAAGCTGATTTGGGCAGGGGGCTGGATGTTGAGCTATCCAGTGATTCATGGCCCACCAAGGAGTAGCTATAATGCCTTGGAGCAAGATTCTCTGTTGAAAACTACCTCAAGGGGATTTTGCCCCAGATGCCACCTTCTCCTTGTATCCTGGGCTCCTGTTGACTTTGCCAGGTCGGTTGGGTGGTGACAGCTGCGTGGACACAGAGAGACCCCCTGTCTGGGCTGTGGTTTTGCTGGTGGCCCTGAGAAGCCTTTGAAGCTTTCTCATCTTTCATCCTTTCACCCCTTCCTAGGAGCCTCCGAGAGAGCTCAGCTTGTACCCGCCACCCATTGTGGGGAGGGCTCTGCTGCATCCCGCCTCTCTCACCCTGCCCCTCACCCGGCAAGGGCTTTTTAAAGCTTCCCTGTCTTGGCTGAGTGCCTTCTCCTCCAGCAGGAAGGCTCTCGGGGGAGGCACTCCGTTATTCTGCTCCTCTCACTGGGGCAGCCTTGGCCACCTAATCCCCCATCCATGCTGGGCTTTCTGTGATACCCTGGGCTGGAATAAATTACGTTCTCAAAGGTTAAGACTGGATTTCAGCAGTCAGTTCTCCCGCTGATGTCTTGGTTATTTTCTGAACTTAAGAGAAAGAGGGAGAGCTGGTGAGCTTAGCAAGTGAAGAGCTCTCTTTTGCAGTGCTGTCTCGGGAAGGGGCCCTCAGTTATCTTGCAAAGCCTCACATGGTGTCTTCTCTGGACTGCTGCAGCAGGACAGATGGGGGCCCTTTCTGCCTGGCACTGCTTGTTCTGAAAGCCAGGGGGCAAGGACTGGCAGCTGGGACTTTGTCTCCCTGCCGGTATGATTTATTGCCAGAGGAGGGACATGGATGGAAAGAGAAGATGGAGAATGGTAGAGGAGGGTGGTGAAAAGAGGCAGAGAAACAGGCCATCGATTCTCCTGTGGTCTGAGCATCCACAGAGCAGGCGCGTGCTGCGTTTGCATCTTAACTGGCTTCACACACTTGTCTTCTCTGGGATGTGGTTCAGTTCAGTTCAGTTCAGTCGCTCAGTCGTGTCCGACTCTTTGCAACCCCGTGAATTGCAGCACGCCAGGCCTCCCTGTCCATCACCAACTCCCGGAGTTTACCCAAACCCACGTCCATCGAGTCGGTGATCCCATCCAACCATTTCACCCTCTGTCATCCCCTTCTCCTCCTGCCCCCAATCCTTCCCAGCATTAGGGTCTTTTCCAATGAGTCAACTCTTCGCATGAGGTGGCCAAAGTATTGGAGTTTCAGCTTTAACATCAGTCCTTCCAATGGACACCCAGGAATGATCTCCTTTAGAATAGACTGGTTGGATCTTCTTGCAGTCCAAGGGACTCTCAAGAGTCTTCTCCAACACCACAGTTCAAGAGCATCAATTCTTCACAGCTCAGCTTTCTTCACCGTCCAACTCTCACATCCATACATGACCACTTGAAAAACTATAGCCTTGACTAGATGGACCTTTGTTGGCAAAGTAGTGTCTCTGCTTTTAAATATGCTATCTAGGTTGGTCATAACCTTCCTTCCAAGGAGTAAGCATCTTTTAATTTCATGGCAGCAATCACCATCTGCAGTGATTTTGGAGCCCCAAAAATAAAGTCTGACACTATTTCCACTGTTTCCCCATCTATTTCCAATGAAGTGATGTGGTACTCAGTGGCATGGTACTGGGATGTGGTACTCAGTGGCAAAAAGAGAAAAGCACACGCACCAAAAAAATGGAAACATTCTTGAGACGCCCAGTTGTGTAGCCATGGTGTTAAGTAACTACTGGGTCTGCGGACACTTTCTGTAGGGAAGGGCGGCCAGAGCAGGACTCCTTTCAGAGTCAGGGAGTGATGGCGGCATGTTGTGGGCATCCTCAGAAACTTTGGCAGCCTTGGTAGATGCCTGGGCAACTGGGCGGGCAGTGGTTCCTGGGGGGCAGAAGCGTTCCCTTGCCTGGGCTGCAGATCCTCCCACGATTCCCAATCAGCCTTTCTCTCCCACATCGTCTCTGAAGCAGGTGCCTGCTGTGCATGCTCAAAGGCCAGCGCCCCAGCTCCCCAAGGTCCCCCACCTTCCTCTCCCATGTTATCTCACCACGCCAACCATCTGTCCTTTTATACACAGAGTGAGTCTGAAATAGGTAGGTTCAGGCTGAATCTCAGAGGGCAGCCAGTGACCTGGGTCCCGGGTGTTTACAGCCCATTGGCTTTTGGCCTTGAATGTCCTGAAAAGAGTCCGTGGTTGTGTGTATCTGTGACTGCTCATGGAGTAGTTATGTTGCACGGATATAAAAGCCTCTTAGCTCTGGAGTTCTCAAGAGTTGTGATGTGAAATTAAGATAAAAAGTCAACAGAAAGATCATTTCTCATCCACCCCTACTTCTGTCATCAACTACTTTTAATTGAATCTCTCAAGTGTTTCTGGAGTCTCTCAGTTGCTCCCTCACCCACTGGCCATATCCGATTTCACTCCCCATCTTTCCTGCCTGGTTCAGGTCAGCCTAGTCCAAACCCCTGGGCCATCACCACTTGGGAGAGACTTGCCTGTGACAGGAGCTGACTGTGTCTCTCACCTGTTGTCCTCCTTCAAAGTCCCCTGGCTGCCGTCAGGAAAGAATCAACTCCAGAGCTTGGCCATTGCCATCTGCACCCCCCCATCCCCCTGCCAACCTCATGCATCACTGGTCTCCCCACCCACCCACATCACTGTGAATAAGCAGGTGGGGCTCCCCATGTGCTACATATGCTTCTCCATTTCTGGTGGCCCCTCCATCCCCTTCTCTTCCTAGGGCTCTGACTCTAGGAGTAATGACTACCTTAGCCTCAGCCCCATTCTGGCCATGAGATGCCTGTTCTGTGCATCCATGGCATCATTGATGTTACCTGTCCTTAAACTTACCACAGTGCGGTTTACTTATCTTTCTTATTTCTTACCTGGAACAGTTGCTTATTAATGAGAGCTTTCTGAATTCCTGTGAATGGCATCTGAGTCGCTCACTTTAGGAAGTAGGTGGAGATCTGGTAAAATTAGAGAAATGAATGGCAGCCTGTGATGTCCAGCCTGAGCTGAGTCTGTGTTTTCTTATCTTTCTTACTGCTCTTCTGTAGGAGACTGATATCCTTGGCTTGAAACACATCTGTGCACCCTCGTTCATGCAGGGACTGGTGAACTAAGAGCTCCTGAGGAATATTAAATTAATGTTTACATTAAAAATGTAACCATTTATTTATAGTGACAACACAAACTGATTTACTTATCAAACAAAAATAGATAAATAAGATCAAGCAGAAACAAGGAAAGCAGAATGTAAGAAAGGGGGAGACGTCTGTGTACCAAAGTGGAATCCTCTGTCTTTTCCTAGCTTGTCAATGATAGCATTGACTTAACCATTTCTAGCTCAGCCCATTTTCAATCATTTTAATGCATGTCAATTACAAAGATCATATTATTAAATTACTGCTTTCTAGAACATTGTGCTAAGGCCAGTGGGCATCTATAAATTCTCACAACATCTCTCCCCTCTTCTGCTGATAACCATGTGCACAGAGGGCTTTGCAAGCCAGTCCTCACCCAACTCAGTCTGGGTGGTTTGAAGCACTGACTACGGACCTGGCTGCAGAGATAGACCAGTGACCCAGCCTGGCCAGCTTGAAGCCTTGATCCCTCCTCTGCTGTGACCCACTCAGAAATCAGCCTGGGCCCCTGCTCTCCATCCCCTCAGCTATGCTATACTCAACAAAAATGCCAGCCAGGCAAGTTGGAGGGAGCCCCCAGGGTGAGATCTAGCTCCCTAAGATGTGATGTCCTCAAAAATACCTTCTTCCAATTAGATTAGAAGGGGCACTAAATTAACCAGTAGCATATATATTGGGTTGGACTTCCCAGGTGGTACTAGTGGTAAAGAACCTACCATTTCAGGAGACATGAGAGAAGTGAGTTTGATCCCTAGGTTGGGAAGATCCCCTGGAGGAGGGCATGACAACTCACTCCAGTATTCGTGCTTGGGAAATTCCATGGACAGAGGAGCCTGGTGGGCTGCAGTCCATAGGATTGCAAAGAGTTGGACACGACTAAAGCGACTTAGCACACGCACACATGTATTGGGTTGGACAAAAAGATTGCTTGGGTTTTCTACAGCCTCCTACACGTGTTCTCAGGCATCTCTGAGGATGAGCTTTGTGTTTGTCCTGCACACAGCAAGCAGGGCAGCCTTCCCATGCCTGTTTTCATTCCACGGCTGCCCAACTGCCCTTTCCATTCCTCCTCCCACAGTCAACCAATGAGTAGGGCCTGCCAGAGCTCCGAGTGCAGAACAAAATGACATGCTTGCTCTTGGGGAGGCTCAGGGGCTCCCCCATGTTCTGCAGGGAGTGGGGTGGGGTGGGGTTGCTCCTCTGAGAGACTGTCCCTGGGTGAAATACGTCACTTCACCTCCATCTAATTATTGCTCATAGACTGATTAGTTCAGACTTAGGACATGCTCCCATGGGAGCGATGGTCAGACCAGTGCAGAGTGCTTCTTTTGTGAGAAATCATGTTGTATATTTCAAGTTGGGAATCTGAACTTGGCTCCTGGGACTTAAGCAGAAGTCTCCAGTTTCTGGGAATTTTACCAGTCTGAGCATGAGTGCTGAACCAGCAGCTCTGGGAAGGCTGTCTCAGGTGGCTTTGGAATCTCAGGATGGAGGGACTGAGTGTAGCTTCAGATGGCTTACTGTCGCCTCATCTAGGAAGACAAAAAGCAAGGCAACACAAAGAAAACATAGAGCTTATGCTATAGGTGTCCCAGACAGTAAGAGCTTTGAATTGTTCAGAGGTGGGAGAGATTACTGTGGACACAGATGGTTCAGGAAAAGCTCCGCTGGGGTCTTGGGCTTGAAAGACCCCTTAGATATATATGTGTAATTGAGTCAATTTGCTGTACAGCAGAAGTAAACACAACATTGTAAATCTACTATACTTCAATAAAATGAAAGAAAAAAGCGCTTAGAATGAACAGGATCTTATGAAAGAAGAGAGGAGGGAGGAGAGAAGGAACAGATGTGCGAGGTGGGATCCTGGAGTCTGAGTTCTCATCCTCTCATGGCAAGGATGGACGACGGAGCTTAGGCTTGGGGGGGCGGGGTGGAGTGGCATTGTGCAGATTAAGTGGGAGACAGGTTTCAAAAGGCTTTGGGTTCAGACTGAGGGGAGTGAAGGTCAAACTTAGAAGTGTGGATTATCCCCCAAAGTGATGAAGAACTCCTGATGGGTGGGTTCTAGAGGTAAAACATTGGAGCAATTGTTAAGGAAAAGCAGAGGGATTGTCATAGAACGGATTGCCATGGGCTAAGCCTGGGGTCAGGGGAGGCTGGAGAGCAGAGTTCAGGGTTGTGTATTGAGGGCATTTACTGCACCAGGTAGCAGGCATCCACATGTGAGGTTGTCTTATACCCCTGCAGGAGGGCTGGCAGGCCACGGGCCATGTGGCAGAGGGAGTAGGTGGCCAAGAGGGAAGAGACTGGTTGTCTATCATTATATAAATAACATTATTATACAAACACGCCTCCACTCTTTCTGCCTCCCCTCCCCTACGGCTTGCCAAGGTTCAGACACCAGACTGATTCCATCCAAATGCTGTCATCTGTTTTCAGAACGGACTGGGGCACCCTGGATTAGGGGTGTCTTGGGAAAGGACTGGAAAGGCAGAGACGTGGCTTCCCCAGCAGTGGCCCAGCTCCCCAGTTTGGGGCCCTGGACAGAGCACTTAGGTCTTCCTCGGTTGCTGAGATGGGAATGACCACCTGACCCACAGGTGTGTGCAAATTCTGATCAGAGAAGCTGCCTAGAGCACTTGCCTTGAGGGAGGGGAGGTACTGAATAAATTTTTGTTCCATCTCTTGTCTTTAAAAAATTTTTTTTTTGTTTTTGAGGATTTTTTTCCCTCTTGAAAAGCACTATTAATCCAGTGCTTGGGCCATTGTAGGTGTTCAGTATATAACCTCAAACGGTGAATAGTGGAAATGTACAAATACATGTTGTCTCACAACTTGCTGGAGAATTTCCTTGAGGTTCCTGTGACTGCTCAGATCTGGGGATGCAGGCAGGGTCCCGGAGTGGTTTGCAAAACCAGGTTTGAACATCCCGAAGGTGCCTGCAGTTGATGACAACTTCCGTCCATATCATGAATTGGATCACGTTTTGCGCTTGAACAGGGAGGGTTCAGGTGCCCACTATGAGCTCTTGGAGGGCAGGAATCCCGTGTGCCTTTGCCCGTGGTGGGACAGGCAATGCAGTGGCAGGAGGCTGGGTCTTAGGGGCACATGGGGAGTAGCCTCTTCTTCTTCACAGAACCCCTAAACCTGATGGAATAGTGGGGGCTTAATTCATGGTTCACAGACGTTTCAGTGCATCACAGACACAGAAGGCAACAGCTTCCTGGAATGAATTTTTTTGGGAAAAAGTGTAGTCTTTCATGCTGGAGGATGGCTTTTGCTCTGGGTTTCTCAGAAATGGCCTTTCTTAGGTTGAAGTAGTTTCCTTTTGTTGACTACTTTCTGAGCGACTGAGCAGGACTCTTTTACAGTCAGCTCTTTAAAATTCTTCATTTCCTTATTATAAATTCTTTATTATATCATTGGTTACTAGTTTTCCAGAAATAATTGTAAAATTGGCAATAATGTTCCTTCTTTCATTTTTTATTTGTTATTTGAGTGTTCTTTTTCTTTTAGTCAATCTAGATAAAGATTTGTCCTTTTATTTTTTGAGAAAAATAAACTCTTGATTTTGCTAATATTTGTGGCTGTATTTTAATTTCATTTCTCTTTAATTTTTATTATTTCCTTCCTTCTGCTAGCCTTTGGATTAGTTTGTTCTTTTTCCACTTAAGAACTAAAGCTTGGTTGTTGGTATGAGAACTTTTTTCCTTATTAGCTTTTATAGCTACAAATTTCACTCCTAACACTTTTGCTAGCTACATCCCATAAGTTTTGTATATTGTGTTTTCAGTTTAATTTGTTCCAAGATATTTTATAAATTTCCTCATAATTTCCTTTTTGGTTGTTTAAGAGTATATTGTTTGATTTCCACATACTTAGGAATTTTCTAGTTTTCCTTCATTGATTTCTAGTTGTGTTATATATTATGATTGAAAGACACTTTGTACGATTTCAGTCTTTAAAAATTAAGACATTTTGTGGCCTAACATATAGTTTAGTAACATATGGTTTATTGTGGAGAATGTTCCTTGTGTACTTGAGAAAAGTTTGTTTTCTGTTATTGCTGGATCAAGGGTTCTGTATGTATGTGTTAGGTGCAGTTAGTCTATCGTGTTGTTCAAGGCTGCTCTTGTTAATCTTCTGTCTGGTTTTTCTATATATTACTAAAGGTAGAATATTGAAATATTCTCCTCTTATTGTAGAGTCATTTATCCCTTCAGTTCTGTCCATGGTTGCTTCATATATTTTGGACCTCTGCTATCTCATTCATATGTTTATAATTAATATGTTTTATTTTATATATTGTGATAAGCACACACACAGGATCTACCCTCTTAACAGTGTATTTGTTTTATCTTCCTGGTGAATTGAACCTTTTATGATTATACAACATCCTGATTTGTCTCTTGTGATAATTTTTGACTTAAAGTCTAATTTTCCTAATTTTAGAATAGCCTCCCTACTCTCTTTTGGTTGGGTTTCATGAAGTATCTTTTTCCATCCTTTCACTTTCAGCCTATTCATGTTCTTACATTTTAAGTGGCTCTTTTGCAGACAGCTTGTATGTGGATACTGAGAGCATTCACGAATGTGGAGGAAATCCTCGTGTTGTATCTGGGATATAGCCCAGGTTCTCTGGTGGCTCAGTGGTAAAGATTCTGCCTGCCAATGCAGGAGATGCCAGAGACACAGGTTCAATCCCTGGGTCAGGAAGATCCCCTGGAGAAGGAAATGGCAACTCACTCCAGTATTCTTGCTGGATAATTCCACGGACAGAGGAGCCTGGTGGGCCACAGTCCATGGGGTTGCAAAGAACTGGACGCAACTGAATGAGCACACACACACACACACACCCACATGGACTGTACAGGAATCATAAGACTGAGGTTGAAACTAGGATCCCGACAGCCTTGCAAAAGGAAAATGGGTTTAAATAAAGAATAAAAGAAGCCACACTAACCTTTTGTGTTTTTCCCCTGTTCTAAGAAAATTGACTCCATATTCAGGGTGGTCTGATGGTAATGTGAGATATTCATTTTAAGATCTGCACTGACAAGAAAGTTTTATTGCAAACTTTTAAAATTCAGCAGTTAACTTAAAAAATTTTTTTTTTGTGAGAAAAGAGTGCTTTGCAGCTCTTTAAAGAGGGCAAGATGGGCTCGGGTTTTGATTAATGAGTTTTGACTTTAGGGACAAAGCTTTTGTCTGTTAAGTCAAAGGAGAACATCCTGTTAGTAATGTAAATGTCCAAAGGAAAAAACAAATAACCCTTTTGGGGAAAAAAAAGGTAGATCTCATATTTTCTCTCTTTCTAAATAATAGAGAAAAACTGAAACCATTAGGGCCATTCATTCCTTTTATCCAAATCTGGGCCATGCTGTCTCTTTTTATAACATCGAAGAAGGACTTGTTGGTGAGTGACAGGTGACATCTTTGCCATCAAGATGTGTTTTTCTCAGTCCAGTCAAGATAAATGAATGTTTGACTTATTCTGAAGAAAACGCCCCAAAGAGGTGTTAGTATTACTTTCCTCAAATAATTTCTTCCCATTACTTTAATAGTCAAGATGTAATATTTTGCTATCTCTCCCTTTACATTTTTTCTTCTGTCCTCTGGAATTAAATTAATAATAATTAATCAGCATCCTACTTAAGATGATTTTAGTATATTAGAAAATACTTGACTTCTACCCCAGGCTTCTCTTCGCCTGGCTAAATAATTCCAAAGCTGTTTAACCTTCCCCAGCACAGTCAATGCTCAGTAAATATCGACCCCATTTTTCAATATTCTAAACACTTGTGACTGGAGGAAATCTGATCAGCATGCCTGGGTCTGACTATGCTTGTTTTTTTTGCTGACCTGTGATTATGACGCCCTTTAGAGCAGAAACCATGCCTGCCTTTTAAACTCTCACAAAACAGCAGCCCAGGGATAGAAACACTGGCCTGTGATAATCTTGCTGCTGATGGGCCCAATTGATGAGCACAACACTTTTAATATTTCATCTCTTTAATGCGGCATCATTGAATATGTTCAAGATGAATTTTTAGAGCCTAGGATTCAGAACCCTGCAGCAATTAGGATAAAAACAAAATGAAACTTGATCTCCAAAGCATTGCAACTTTGATTACTCCGGTACTCAAATCAAAGAGCCTGAATGTGACTCTCCTGGTGTGGATTCCTGAAATCCTAAGGAGAATTGTCAACCCTCAGGATTCTGGCTTGGGGAACGTATGTAGCTGGATTCAGTGGCCTCCAACGTCCCTTCCCAACCTAAGATGATGTGATTCTCTGAGACCCCAGTGGATATAAATTCTGTTTTTCTTCCCCCGAGATTCCTGTGAATGGATTTGCTTTCATCTGCATCCAAATATCTCATTAATACCATCACTTTAGACAACCATGCATTTGAATTCTCATGTGAGCTCTGTTCCCAAACATTCATATGTATTTTGGCTTTCTTTTATCTCCATCTGTACGATCTATTTCTGTTTCACTCGTGGATGGATAGGTCTCTTATCTGTGGCACAGCTTATACCATGTGAGGATGCCGTCATCATAACATATCCTGAGGATTCAGGGCTGGGGCGGAGTACCCTGGGCCAAAGTGAGAAGCTGGAGCTTAGCTATGTATGGAGCCGAGGCACCCCCGCCAGCCACAGATGCCTGCAGGATAGTGGGCTGTCAGCTCAGCCCAGTGCAGTGAGAAATGGTGACTTTTCAAGTTATGCAATCTATATATTTGGCTTTTCTTCATTTTTGGTACTTGTTTATCACAGAAGAAAAAAAAAACAAGCTTGTGGGGAAATTGAATAATCTCTATAAAAGGGAAAAGCACAGTAATAAATTATATATACTTTTCCCCCTGTCAAAATTCAGCATTTCATATCTAATCAAAAGTTTTAAAATCTCTCTTATTTTTAGGCTTACAGTACATTAGATAAATGGCTTCTTAAAATGCACTTACAACATAACCTCATTCTGATTAAATTTTCAGTTCAGTCACCACCCACTCCATTTTTTACGGGCTTCATAGGAGAAACTTTAAAAACATCATATGATGATCCAGGACTTGCTCAACTTGCTTACTGTGAGTGGTTTTGGTTTCCAGGTGCAATTCTGCAGCATCTTTCACAAAAGACTTGGAGGACGAGGGAGCATTTGATAACTCACCTGTGGCCATGGAGGTTAAGGGTCTCATCTAATGTCACGTCACAGAGTTGGTTTTCACTGACTACTTTTTTCTCTGTGTTATGGGTCACATTCTTTTTGTTTTAGTCTAGTAATTCTAATATTCTGGACATTGCGACCATTGCAGAACTCTAGATTCTGTTGTGCTCTCTGAATATATTGATATTTCTGTTTGTTTTAGCAGGTAGTCGACTTGGTAAAATTCAGACTGCAAACTGTCCCCTCTGTGGTGGGCAGCAATCAGCATTTTTGTTCAGTCCCTTTAGCTTGTGGTCCTCTCTGCAATGAGTTCTGGGACTGCCTAGAGATTTAAACAGATCTTTTTTTATGCGGAATTTAGGACTTGACTTCTGTGCATATCTCTTTCAAGAATATTTATCCCCTCAATTTGTAGCTGAAGTGGTCACTTCAAGCTCTTCTGGTTCTGCAAGGCAGCAAGATCATAGGTACTCTTTTCAGTTTTACTAACATCTTTCAGTGCTGACTGGTGCTGCCTTCAGGCAAAAGTTCATAAACTATTGGAAATTTACCAGGTACCATTCCATTCTCTTAATGAATTCTCCTCAACTATTTTTCCCCCTAATTTAGTGCCTACAATTGCCTCTAGGTAGTGTATTGTTGTTCCCCCACCCACCCCTTAATTTAATTTTGTGTGTGTGTGTCCAGAATTGATAGCTATTATCTGTGTGAAGGTTAACCCATTAGAAGCTATTCCACCATTACCAAGAAGAGTAGATTGTGTATAATGAGTTTCAGGAGTATATTTTATGAATTATTTTCAAGTTCTATAGTTCTCTTTCCCCTTTACATACAAGATAAACACTCCTAGCATAAAAATGGTAGAAAATATTATATGACATACATTTTTATTGCATAGATTGAATTCCCATGTATATGGTTTAGGGCTTCCCAGGTGGCACTAGTGGTAAAGAACCCACCTGCCAATGCAGGAGACACAGGAGATGTTGGTTCGATCCCTGGGTCAGGAAGATCTCCTGGAGGAGAAAATGGCAACCCTCTCTTTTTTTTATAATTTCCATTTTCTCCCCTTCTTTTCTTTCTGGAGAGTACCATTTTTCTCTACAAATTGTTGCCATTCCCACAGGGTGATCCAAAGCTCTTTCTGCCCTGTCTCCATATTATATCCCCAGAATTAAATCTGAAAGTTTAGTGATAAGCTTTTTGCTGAGTTGAGTCAGTGTCAAAGTGAGAAAATTTGAAAGAAAATGGATTTGTACAGGTATGTTTTCTGTTGTTGGAGGGCAGGTCAACAATTCCTGAGTCACTGTAGCTTCCAGTTGTTACCTTCTGAGAATACTTTGTGAAATAGGATGATTTGACAGCAGGTAATAATAAACCTTAAATCAATGCCTTAATCAACAGAAGTTCTATTGCATCTTATAACAAGGGGCCCAGAGTGAGGCAATAGCCAAGTTGGTTAATGCAGCATCTCCATGATGGGAAGACATTCCCTGCCCTTCACCTGGCTTTCTGCTGTGTCACGGAGGATTGCCTTAACTACTAGCATCTCTTCTTTACATGGCAACATCCAGAGACAGGAACATATAAAAGTTGTCTCTTTACTTTTTAAAAAATGAAATGGGGACATATTTTCCCCAGGTAACCCAATAGTTTCTTCAGTATCACTGGCCAGCAGTGAGTCATGTGCTGTCTGTCAACAACTGATGGGAAAGGGGAGTGGGATTATTGTCGCTGCCTAGACTAGGCATCGGAGAAGGCATTGGCACCCCATTCCTGTACTCTTGCTTGGAAAACTCCATGGGTGGAGGAGCCTAGTGGGCTGCAGTCCATGGGGTCGTGAAGAGTTGGACATGACTGAGTGACTTCCCTTTCACGCATTGGAGAAGGAAATGGTGACCCACTCCAGTGTTGTTGCCTGGAGAATCCCAGGGATGGGGGAGCCTGGTGGGCTACCGTCTATGGGGTCGCACAGAGTCGGACACGACTGAAGCGACTTAGCAGCAGCAGCAGCAGCAGCAGCAGCAGCAGACTAGGCATAGCAGGTTGAAGAGCCTCTTACCCCAAATTTATGTCAACTTGGAATCTCACAGTGTTACTTTGGTTAGAGAATATGTCTTTGCAGATATACTTAGTGAAGAATATTGATAGGAAATTATCCTGGATTCAGGGTTAGTAAATTCAACAAAGTCATTGGTTCCTAGGTGGTTTTTGTTATTAAAACTGATGTGCTAATAGGTTACACATTTGGTAGTGTAAATAAGCTGTAATATTCACAGTAATCATCTTAATTTTATGACTTGTGCATGCAAAGTACAGATTATAAACATTTCTTTTATATTTCTGTGACTTCTGATGATGATATCCAAGATGTAGAGGTAAAACCACTGAGATGTCTAAAATAATCAGGAAAGGGTAATACTTGTTCATCCTTAGTCATGCAGCTCACAGACCAGAATAGAGTCCAGAAGAGCATCCTTGTAGTAGATGGTCTATGATTTCTGGAAAAGGTGCTGAGGTAATTTAATTGGTGAAAGATAAACTTTTCAACAAATGGTGTTGGGACCATTGGACATCCAGGTGCAAAAGGGTTAATTTTGACATTTGCCTCGAATGATTGAGTTCAGTTCATTTGTGTCCAACTATTTGTGACCCCATGGACTACAGCACACCAGGCCTCCCTGTCCATCACCAACTCCCAAAATTTACTCAGACTCATGTCCATTGAGTCAGTGACGCCATCCAACCATCTCATCCTCTGTCATCCCCTTGTTCTCCCGCCTTCAAACTTTCCCAGCATCAGAGTCTTTTCAAATGAGCCAGTTCTTTGCATCAAGTGGCCAAAATATTGGAGTTTCAGCTTCAGCATCAGTCCTTCCAATGAATATTCAGGACTGATTTCATTTAGGATGGACTGGTTGGATCTCCTTGCTGACCAAGGGACTCTCAAGAGTCTTCTCCAACACTACAGTTCAAAAGCATCAATTCTTCAGCAATCAGCTTTCTTTATAGTCCAACTCTCACATCCATACATGTCTATGGGAAAAACCATAGCTTTGGCTAGACGGACCTTTGTTGGCCAAGTAATGTCTCTGCTTTTAAATATGCTGTCTAGGTTCATCATAGCTTTTCTTCTAAGGAGCAAGTGTCTTTTAATTTCATGGCTGCAGTCACCAGCTGCAGTGATTTTGAAGCCCCCCCAAAATGAAGTCTGTCACTATCTCCACTGTTTCCCCATCTACTTGCCGTGAAGTGATGGGACCAGATGCCTTGATCTTAGTTTTTTGAATGTTGAGTTTTAAGCCAACTTTTTCACTCTCCTCTTTCACTTTCATCAAGAGGCTCTTTAGTTCTTCTTCACTTTCTGCCATAAGGGTGGTATCGTCTGCATATCTGAGGTTATTGATATTTCTCCTGGAAATCTTGATTCTAACTCTGTGCTTCATTCATGAGCATTTCTCATGATGTACTCTACATATAAGTTAAATAAGCAGGGTGACAATATACAGCCTTGACATATTCCTTTCCCAATTTGTAACCAGTCTGTTATTCCATGTCCATTTCTAACTGTTGCTTCTTGATCTGCATACAGATTTCTTAGGAGGCAGGTCAGGTGGTCTGGTATTCCCATATCTTGAAGAATTTTCCACAGTTTGTTATGATCCACACAGTCAAAGGCTTTGGTTTTGTCAATAAAGCAGAAGCAGATGTTTTTCTTGAACACTCTTGCTCTTTTATCGCCCATCAGATGTTAGCAATTTGATCTCTGGTTCCTCTGCCTTTTCTAAATCCAGCTTGAACATCTGGAAGTTCATGGTTCATGCACTGTTGAAGCCTGGCTTGGAGAATATTGAGCATTACTTTGCTAGTGTGTGAGATGAGTGCAATTGTGTGGTAGTTTGAGCATTCTTTGGCCTTGCCTTTCTTTGGGATTGGAATGAATACTGACCTTTTCCAGTCCTGTGACCACTGCTGAGTTTTCCAAATTTCCTGGCATATCGAGTGCAGCACTTTCACAGCATCATCTTTTGGGATTTGAAATAGCTCAACTGGAATTCCACCACCTCCATTAGCTTTGTTTGTAGAGATGCTTCCAAAGGCCCACTTAACTTCACATTCCAGGATGTCTGTCTCTAGGTGATTGATCACACCATTGTGATTATCTGGGTCATGAAGATCTGTTTTGTATAGTTCTCCTGTGTATTCTAGCCATCTCTTCTTAATATCTTCTGCTTCTTTTAGGTCCATACCATTTCTGTCCTTTATTGTGCCCATCTTTGCACTATACATGAATATTAAAATTGGATTATAGACTTAGTGACAAGAGTTAAAACTATAAAGCATAAACCATAGAAGAATATATTTGATCTTGGTTGGGCAAAGAATTCTTAGATATGGTTTAAAACATTCATAAAAGACAAAAATAATTTTGACTTTTTCAAAATTTAAAACTTTTAAGCTGCTGCAATATAGTTATGAAAATGTGAAGACAAGTCACAGGGAGACAATAGTTACAAATCACAGTTCCTATAAGACACTAGTACACAGAGTACACAAATAATTCTTAAAACTCAATAAAATGAGCAACCAGTCTTAAAATAGACAAATGATCTAGATAGACACTTCCCTGAAGAAGATATTTGAATGGCAAAGAAACACATGCAAAGATGACTAACATTATTACTCACTGGAAAAATGCAAATCAAAACTACAATGAAATATTGTCTCCGTTGAAAAAGACAGTAACAAAAGTTGACAAGGGTGTGGAGACTGGGACATTGCTGGCAGGAATGTAAAATGGTGCAGCTACTTTGGAAAGAGTTTGACAGTTTAATTGAAACTTCAGCCTTAAGTTATGATTACCCAGTAATTCTTCTTTTAGGTGTCTACACAAAAGAAATGAAAATATATGTCCATAAAAAGACATGTACACAAAAGTGTACAGCAGTGTTATTCACACTAGGAAAAAAAATAGAAACAATGCAAACGTCCATCGGTTGGTGAATGGACAGAGAAAATGGTATTCCATTCATTTGAAAAAATTATTCAATAAAAGACAGCAGTCACAAATGACAAAATGTTGCATGATTAATTTTTACAGATTGTCCTGAAAAGGTGGGTCTATAAAGAAAAAGTAGATTAGGGTTCCTTGTGGCTGAGGGAGCCCTATTGAAGGAGCAGCAAGTGGCTGGGGAACCCAAATGGCAGGAGCAGCGTTTGGGAACAAGAGATCTTTTAGGGTGTCAGTAAGGTTCTAAAGCTGGATTGTGGTGATCATTGCAGAACTGTATAAATTTACCAAAAATTATTGCTTTTTACTTAAAGCAGATCAATTTATGGTATATAAGCTATACCACAATTAAATACTCTAAGAATACATAGCAAGGTTGAGCACCAAAGAATTGATGCTTTCAAATTGTGGTGCTGGAGAAGACTCTTGAGAGTCTTTTGGACTGCAAGGAGAGCAAAGCAGTCATTCCTAAAGGAAATCAACACTCAACATTCATTGGAAAGACTGATGCTGAAGCTCCAATACTTTGGCCACCTGATGCAAAGAGCCGACTCACTGGGAAAGACTGATGCTGGGGAAGGACTGAAGGCAAAATGAGGGGACAGCAGAGGATGAGATGGTTAAATAGCACCACCGACTCAATGGACATGAATTTGAGCAAACTCCGGGAGGTAGTTAAAAACAGGGAAGCCTGGTGTGCTGTAGTCCACGGGGTCACAAAAAGTCAGACACAACTAAGCGACTGAACAAGTTATACAACAATAAAATACTCTAAAGAATACATAACAGAGGAATTGTGTGCCGTATGCTTAGTTGCTCAGTTGTGTCCAACTCTGTAGCCCACCAGGCTCCTCTGTCCATGGGGATTCTCCAGGCAAAAATACTAGAGTGGGTTGCCATGTCCTCCTCCAGGGGATCTTCCCGACCCAGGTCTCGTGCATTGCAGGCAGATTCTTTACCATCTGAGCCATAAGGGAAGCCACTAGGGAAGCAGAAGAATTAAATCTGCAAATATCCAACAGAAAATACAGATGCAAACTAAAAAGTATGTAAACTCTATTGATTGTTGTCTCAGTTAGAAAACTGATTTTTAGAAGGGCTAAAAGGAGACTGGGGATTCTTGTTCCTGTCAAAGAACTGTTTAAATCTCATCACCTCTGTGTCGCTCATAGTGATTCCTGAGTTTCCTGGCCTCTCACTGACCCAGTAAGCAGAGTTAAGTGGTAAGAACCCTATTAGCTGAATGAGCAGAGCATGCTTTTATGGCTTTTCTCTTTATTTCTTTTATCTTTATGCCATCCTATGAGGTGGGTTGAATAGATATTTTGGGCCCCGTTTAGGTCATAAAATCGCAGACCTATTACTAAGATGAAGTCATAGCTGACTTTTTAGCAGCCTTAGGAGGCTCATCTCCTTCACTTGTCCAACCCCGTCTCTCTGTCCCCCTGAGCAGTTTTATGCTCCAGCATCACACCTGCTCCCCCATCACTTTTCCCCACTTCTCCTCCTCGGAGGTAGCACAGCAAGGCTGTCATTCTGGGGTGAATCTTTGTTTGAACTCTGCTCTGGCTGTGCAGAAGGCAAGCTCTAGGGCAGCCTGTTTAGCCAGGAGGGAGATCACACTTTGGAAAATGATTATTCTGCGAGTTTCCTTCCTTCTCCCATGTTGAATCTAACTTAAACTGAGTTTGACTACATTCTCCAGGCTATGAATGATGATGGAACTTAGCCATCAGCTATAACCACCATGGCAATATTTAACTATTAATGTGTGTGCTCAGTCGTGTCCGACTCTTTGCCACCCTATGGACTATATCTCGCCAAGCTCCTCTGTCCATGGGATTCTCCAAGCAAGAATGCTGGAGTGGGTTGCCATTTCCTTCTCCAGGGGATCTTCCTGACCCAGGGATTGAACTGCACCTCTTGTGTCTCCTGCATTGGTAGGCAGAGTCTTTACCACTAGCGCCACCTGGGAAGCCGATGTAGTGTGCATTTTACTTATAATGTAATGGCACCGCTGATTTGACAGCAGGTACCAGTCCATAGTCCATAGACTGGGGATCCCTGATTTAGGCCCCAACAGTTTGTAATAGTATGGATGGGTATGGTCATTTCTGTTCACTATCCGAAGAGTAACAGGCACACAGCTGGGTAAGAAAAAAATCCCCAAGTTTGAAGAAGCATGCAGCTGCCCTTCTGCCTCTTGCTGTGTCATTATGAACATTGTCTATTCTGACCCAAGTTACCCTCATTCTCTAGAGGCATGGTTCTTTGTTTGACTCACTACTTCTTGTTGATTAGGCTACTTTATCACTCCGTAAGGGTAAATATTAACTTTTGTGAAACTGATATAAATGAAAATTATTCTTGTCTAGAGCAGGAAGAGGTTTCCCAGGTGGCACAGTGGTAAGAATCCACCTGCTAGTGAAGGAGATACAAGAGATACCAGTTTGATCCCTGGATCGTGAAGATCCCCTGTAGAAGAGAGTGGCTACCCACTTCAGTATTCTTGCCTGGAGAATTCCATGGGCAGAGAGGCCTGGTGGGCTACAGTCCATGGGGTCACACAGAGTTAGGCATGACTTCATGACTGAGCATGCACGCACGCGCACACACACACACACACACACAAAGCAGGAAGGGATAACCTTAGAGGCTACAGCTTTATTGCCCTGTAGGACTTTAACCGGTTTTGTATCTAGGTGAACAATCCTATTCCAGCAGTTGTTTCGAGTCTATACATAACTCAGTCTCTCAAATCCTCTTTGAATAGCTTTATGGTTTTTCAATTCTCTCATTAATGAGTTAAGGAAATCTTTATATGACCTCATTTAATACTTGTGTAATGACACGTTTAACATTTTGAAAATTATTCTCTGAGAGCTTTAAACCAAAGAGCAGAAAAGCTGACTTTTTTCTGTTGCCAAGTGAGTAGTACATCTCAAAACATGTTGAATGCCACCCTCTTTCTTCCCTGCTCCCCTTGCTTGGATGCCTTGGAGGAGGCGGGGTTGGGGGGGCTGCAGCGTGCACGTGCTGCTCTTCTCTGTGGCTCCTCTCAGGGCATGGAAGCATCTGGAAGAAGCTGGTGGTCTGGCTGTTCCCAGAGGTCCCCACTGCAGACAGAGGAAGGCTAGCATCTAGGTGCAGCAGTCCTTTTATTCTTTTGGGTCTCAGGCGTGTTGCATGGAGACAGCATGTTAGTCAGGCCCCCAGGCTTCCTTTCTCAGTCCAGGTGCCCCAGGGGTTACCCACACAGGCAGCTTGTCCACTGGGATGGAGCCTCAGCGGCCTTGAACCCCACTCTGACAAAAGAAGTGCAGCGCACACAGCGTGACCCACTTCAGGGCCGAGTGGTCCTGGCTGGGAATATGGGTGCCTTGAGGAAATAACAGGTGTTAACTTCCGCGGTGAGGGGGCACTGTGGGCTGGTCACTAGTATACAAGGGGCCTGTTATTTCATCCAGGATGGAATGTCCCGAGTATGAGTGATGCTGTGGATGTTTTAACAAGAAAGGCAGAATAGGAACTGAAAGTCTGACCTGGCCGCCTCTGCACTGTCTATGAATTTTTGCAGGGTGAGCCTCATATTAAGGATGCAGCTTTGTGTTGGTAAAATGGGAGGGACTCTGAAAACTCCAGGCTGAATCGCCAGCAGATCTTAGCAAACAATGATATGACATAGAAAAACATCCCGGGTGGAACTCAACTCTCTTAACATGGGAAGATGTGAAGTTTGTATAAAAGATTGATCTGGGTTCTTTTAGAGAGTTAACTCACCTGGACCTCTAGAGGTTGTTGCATTTATATTCTGGATGTCGTACATTCCTGTCATGTCCTCGAACTGCTCATGGAGCATTGGACGTATGCAACTGGGGCGAATAATGTGGTGCCCAAAGTTCTCATCTTATTGTCTGTGTTCTCGTGGATTGAGTTTCAATTTCATCACTATGTATTGATCCTGAGTTTCCACTCTTACAAATAATGCTGCCACAACATTCATTTTCAGACATCGCTTGCCTATATCAGCTGTTACTTAAAGGTGGTTTTCTAGAAGTGGAATTCTTGGGTCTGCTTTAAAATGCTTTGAAAGAGTCTGCTGTATTTCCCTTCAAAAAGACTTTATCAATCTAAATGACCATCAAGAGTATTTGAGAATGAAAGTTTTCCCTCATTCTTACCAATACTGAATATTAACCTTTTTAAAATAATTATACCAATTCATTATTTTCATTAATCAATGAAAAAAAAAATCATGACAGAGTAGTGAACAGGTTTGGGAGCCAGACTGACATGGTTTAAATTCAGATTTTCCCACAGCTAACTGTGTGCTGTGGGGCAAGTTCCTTCAATTCTCCTTGCCCTCAATTCCTTTCTCCACAGTGGGGAAAATACCCACTGCAAAGCGTGGCATAAGCCTTGCATGATATGGACTTGTCGAACCCTTAGATTCTGTGGTCAGTAGCAAGCACTCAACAGATGTTTGGTGTATTTATTATTAGCATTTTATAGATTTTGATGGGGCTTTATACATATTTATATATTTATTGGTCATTTGAAAATCTACTTAGGGATACTTTTTAATGTCATTTGTGTTCTGGTAGGCTCTCTTAACTTTTTCTTAAACTTGGAGTACTTTATATACACACACATCCATATCACATGATACTAAATATTTTTTAAATATATTTTTTGATTATATATTAAATATTTTTCAAAATATTCATGTGGCCTGTAATGTTGCATATACTGTTTTATAAAGTTACAGAAGTTTAAGCTTTTTCTTTCATCAATGTCTGCCTTTTCCACTGTGATTTGTACTGTTAATGACTATTTATTAAACAAGATTTTGGGAGAAAATCATAAAGGCTTATTGGTTGATTGATTGTCTCTTCAACTCTTGAAATTCTGAAATTTATTGTTTGCATTTTGTGTGAGATGTCGTTTTCTCTTCTTAGAAACATTTATGTGAGTGGTACATCTTTTCTGTACTTAATTGAAATGATGCTTTTATACATTTTCATAAAGCGAATGCCTATATATTCAAGGATCTGTTTCTCATTTCTCAAATTTTAATTTTTAATATGAATACTCCGATTGTTTTTACAAGTTTGTTTTTTTTTTCCCCAGTATGGTAGATAGTAAACTGATGGAGCAACTGACTTCTAGTTTGGGGTTTTTTTTTGTTTTTTTCCCTAAAAGTTTTCATGCTATTTCTGGATATTTTTTTCCAGCTGCTTTGTATAGTGTGTGAATGTGGGTGGGAGTATGTGTGTATGAAACTGAAAGTGAAGTCGTTCAGTCATGTCCGACTCTTTGCAATCCTATGGACTGTTGCCAGCCAGGCTCCTCCATCCATGTAATTCTCCAGGCAAGAATACTGAAGTGGGTTGCCGTTTTCTTCTCCAGGGGATCTTCCCAACCAGGGATCGAACTCAGGTCTCCCGCGTTGCAGGCAGACTCGTTACCCTTTGAGCCCCCAGGGAATCCCGATGTGTGTATGATCAGTATTTATTTTTTCATTGTGTTTTCTAGTTTACTATATTTGTTGTTCATTGCTGTTGTTCAGTCGCTCAGTCATGTCCAACTCTGAGACCCCCATGGACTGCAGCATGCCAGGCTTCCCTGTCCTTCACTATCTTTCGGAATTTGCTTAAACTCATGTCCACTGAGTCAATGATGCCATCCAACCATCTCATCCTCTGTCGTCCCCTTCCCCTCCTGCTCTTAGCCTTTCCCAGCATATAGTTTTTACTATATGCCAACGTACAAGACATTGATTTTTGTACATGACAATGTGTCTGTCATCTTATGTCTGTCATTTATGGAATGTTCTTGTTCTAATTGTCCTATTTTTAGAGTTAATCTTAGAGTCTGATTCTTCTAGAGGAGGAAGATCATACTGTAGAAAATAATGGCGGTTCCGTAGATACCTTTACGTTCTTTGTATCACTTCTGTATTTACTTTGACATTTTTATTGGCTAGGGCTGCAGTGTAATGTTGAGAAAGACTGTTTCTTTTTTTTTTTTTTTCCGTCTTTATAACTCTAATAGGAGTGCTTCTAGTGAGTCATCTTATGTATAATTGCTGTAGGCATCTGTAAAATGCCTGTATCATATTGAGGACATTTCCATCTATTTCCAGCTTGCCAAAAAGTTTGTTTACCCAGACATGCCTATCAGATTTTATCAAATGTTTTTCAGCCTTTATTGAAATGATCATACTGGGTTTCTCTTTTAAGCTATTACCTATTTAGTTGTTTTTAATACCTTCTTGACGATTTGACCATTTTGATATTCCGGAGTTAAACTTGGCTTGCCGTGATATAGTGTTCTGTTAAGTCACAGCTGGACTTGGTTTGTTCGTATTTTATTTGAGTCTCACAAAAATGAAACTGCTCCTTTGATTTCTTCTTTGTAGCTTTTGCTTTGTTTTGGTGTCAGAGTTAGACTGGCATCATAATTTCCTATTCTTTGAAACAGTTGAAATTTTTCTTATAAACTCACGTGGATTTGTGATGGTATGGCTTTTTGTTTTATTTCTGTTAAGGGTAACTCTATTTTAGAACAAAATTGAAAACTTTTGAGAAAGTCATGAACAAATTTCTGTTTATTTTTTACTTGATTTTTCCAGTTCTTTGTGAGTGACTTGAACAGGTTGTCTTTTCCCAGAACATCGCCTGTCTGCCTCAATCTCTCTCTGCTCCTCCCTCCATTTCTGTCTCCTTAGCTGACCTGTCAGCCATTGAAAGGGGGCTATGGATAAAGCTCCTCTGTGTGTGTGTATTTTTCAGTTTCGCCTTGTGTTTTCATCAGATTTTGCAGCACATACACGTATATACACATATTCATGTATATTTAGCTTTGTAGTTAGATGCAGTTTGACTATTGCATCTTCTTATTGGATTGCATGTTTTTGCAATTGTAGGCATCCGCTTTATCATATTTAATGCTTTCTATGTTACTCTCTTTTTTGATATTAATTTTGCTGTACTATATCATTTTCTAATCATTTTTATTGTTACTATTTGCATAGTATATATTTTTACATCTTTTAAAAAATTAATTTGGGTTAATTTCAGTGGGCCTCTCTTATAGTCTACCTACAGCCGGGTTTTTTTGTTTGTTTGTTTTTCAGAATTTAAAATGGACATTATGGCTGTGATATACTTTGACTTTGCTATTTTTGCTTCTTTCTATCTTGCCCATTGAACTAATTATATACATATTTCGTTTTATTAAATTTCCTCCTTAATCATTTGGAACTTGTATTTCTATTTCTGTTCTTCAAGTGGCTATACTTATATTTTTAACAATTTTGTCAACAGCTATAGTATCTATATCTTCCTCTTACATAAGAGAAAAACTATATTCTTCTGCTTCCTACTATCCCCTCTGGCAGATTCCATTGCTGAGAACATCTGGGATTTTACTTCCAGATGGTTATTCTATGCATTTTTTAAAATATCAAGCACTAGCAGTTATTTAAACTTAACTGCAACTTTTAGTGTTCTCTTTGATCACTATTCTTTCTTGTATCCATTTTCTTGGTTTTGATATTTATTTTATTGAATTATCCTTTCATATGTTTTTTTCAGAAGTATTTGTGGAGTGGCAAAATTCCCAAGTCTTTGCAGATCCAAAGTCTTTATTTGTCCCCAAACTTGAAGGTGAGTTTGACAGATATGGAATCTGGGTTCAAAATAACACTGGCCTTTTTTCTAGCTTTTGAGCCATGCATGGTAAATTTAATTCCTACATGTTTATGAGTAATTCATAATCTTACCGTTGCAACTCCCTAGGATTCTTCCTTATGATGATCTGACATTCCACCATGATGGTTAAAGCTGTGAGTGTTTTAGAGCTTGAACTTCGGCACAGGGTAGATTCTTTTAACCTGATGAACTATGTGTTTCTTCAGCCTTAAGTAAACTTCAATTACTTTGATATTTCTATTCATTTGTCTCTTCCAGAATGCTTCTCCATGTCTCTCTCTCTTTTTAAAGTCTTTATTGACTTTGTTACACTAATGCTTCTTTGTGTTTTGGCTGTAAGGCATGCGGGATCTTAACTTCCTGACCAGGGATTGAACCTGCATCCCCTGCATTGGAAGGCTAAGTATTAACCACTGGACCACCAGGGAAGTCCCTCCAAGTCGCTTAAATTTTCTTTTATGCTTGACATACCAGGGTCTGGGCCCTGGTCATTAGATAGCATTATAAATAAATGTTGATTTACTGTCAGAGAAACATAATATCATCTAAATTAGATAGGTGTGCTGAAAATGTGCACAATCATTAGATAAAAAGGAATGAAGCCAACAGTATGAGTAAAAGAACCAAATCAGGAAAGCCTTCCAGCACAGTGCTGGCTGACGCCAGGGGCAGGGTTTAGGGCCATGGAGTCACATAAGGGTTTTCTCAGAAAGTGTTACGCTTGCTTGTGAGTGAGATGCTGTTTATCCTAACTTTACATATGAAGAAGGAAATGGCAACCCGCTCCAGTACTCTTGCCTGGAAAATCCCATGGACAGAGGAGCCTGGTAGGCTATGCTCCATGGGGTCGCAAAGAGTCGGACATGACTGAGCGACTTCACTTTCACTTTACACATGAAGAAACTGATGATTTTAGTAACTTGTTCAAGGTCACACAGCTAGTAAATGCTGGGTTTGTACCATGGCCCATGTTTTTCTGATTTTATGGTCTTTCATTTTCAAAGCTGTCCCTCGCTAGCCACCATACTATATTCTGGTGCTCTCAAGTGAGTGTGGGAACTCTTACCGTGAGATGAGGACTTTGGGATGACATGTGTGAGCTTTGTAGACCAGAACTCACAGCTCCTGAGAAAAGTAACTTTCAGGAGAAAAGTGAATGGGCTGAAGCCGTTAGCTGACTCAATATGGGAATTTCGACTTTAACTATACTGCATGTCCAGCCTTCTTTCTGGGTAGGAGAAAGAAAAGCCTTGGAGATAGATAGGGGGACAAAAGACAGGAGATGGCCACATAATTCCTTACTCATCCCTCCTTATATTCTGCCTTCCTTTGTGCCAAGTAAGAACTGAACTCAATGGAGGTTCCAAAACGCTTTATCCTTTGGTACTTCCCTGACAGTCCAGTGGTTAAGACTCTGACCTTCCAATGCAGGGGCCCTGGGTTTAATCCTTGGTCAGGAAACTAAGATACAGCATGTTGCAAGGCATGGCCAAAAAAAAAGAGACCAAAATGCTTTATCCTTGACCATTCATTAACTGTCACTACCTGCTCTTGGCTTTTCCTTACTTCTTCACAGCAACTTCTCTTTTGAAAGGAATAGTATAAGAAATGGACTATTTTGCTGTTGTTCTTGTTGCAATAGGTATGTTAGCTTTTCTTCTTAATTTTAAGAAATGAACAGTGTATTCCTTGTTCTAAAAGTCATTACCACTCAATTCTCAGGTATTCTGTGGTTTGTCTTTTTGTCTGTTTGTGTGGCTGCACAATGAGTGTGTGGTGAGACTGTGCATGTGTATTTTGGAAATGTTATTTATAGCTCTTAATTAGAATTTTTAAGAAGAGCCGTATAGGCTCAGTACTTTGTTTTCAAATGTGAGCAGCTGAAATTAGCTCCCTCTATACCTTGCCTGAACAAAGCTGCCATGTGCCTCTCGCCCTCCTTCCCCCATGGAGGGGGATGAGAGTGGGAAGTGGATAATCCTCTTCACAGGGGATGGAGTGGAAATTGAGCTTTGCAAGCGAAGTCAGAGATAATTTCCCGTCTTCATTATTTATGGAAATCAGTTACTTTACTTTAATTATCCACTGTCTGTATCGTCCACGTGAAATGCCTTTTCTTTTATTTAAACTGCAAACAATTGCTGGTAGATTTATTCATCGGAAATTGGAATCTACTTTTTTGATCTCTGGAAAGCCTATTAATAATGAATGAGGATGTTATTTATTTGTTATAACTCCACAAATGGAAACTGAAGAAGGACTTTATATTCATCGCTCAATCCCTCTGACATTACTTAAATAAGCTCACCCCAGGAGAAACGCAAAGAACCCAAAGATCAGAACAACTTTCTTATTTTCTTTGTTTTTTCCCTTCTCTCCTTCTTTTGACAAATACTGATGCATGGTTACTTTGGGGAAAGCTCTCTTGGGTGCAGTGAGGGAGAGGAGTTCAGTGCCTTCTAGGACCTAATAAACATTCATAAAATCCTTGACATTCGCACAGGATACACCATGAGACCTTCAAGAATCTCCACACCCATAAATCCTACTATAGTATATAATTTCCTACATAAAATTTTTAGCTTGTACGTGGAGATAAACGTGGATGAACTTGGAGGTGGATGCTCAGGGCTCCACAACTGCTTCCAGGAGATGCTGGTGTCACTTCTAACACCGACCGTAGAACATTGGATTCAAATTTTGTCCTCAGCAAAATTAAAGTATAATATCAATGATGAAACATTGACACTTCGTGTATGTTCAAAGCTGTAACTTCTGTAGTCACAGATGAGCCATGTCTGCTATGTCTAGATGATTTAACACCAGAAAAGTATAAATCTCCAAAGAAAAGATACAGATACAACTCCCAAATTCTGAGCTTTAAGGAAGATCAGAGAAGTCTTCATGGAGGAAGCAGCATTTTTTCCTGGATTTTGAGCACTGATGAGACTTAGAAATGTGTCAAAGACATTTTAAACAGAGGGGAAGAATGAGCAAAGATATGTAGTTGAGGATGTAGGGGGCCTATATAGGAAAAATGAATGCATTTCCACCAAATTACAAAGATAATCCATCTACATTGTAGAAAATACAAATTTCCCCCTCCCCCTTTTTAAAGCAATACTACAGGCTCGACATAAAACACACCCAGTATAGAGATGTTTTAAAACACTGGGAACATATGCTTAAATAAATATTTTAAAATTCATAGGGATTTGGCAGGAAAGCAGACAAAGTTCAAGGAGCACAAAGCAGTGAACACATAACTATTGCAGAAAGTTAGGATCCACTGAAGCCAGTTTTGCTCTAGGATATTTTTCTGTTCCTTGTTTCCCAAGCTTGGATTCGAAAGACTGTGTGTGGACGGTAGATAAAGCCAGAGACTTGGACACAGTGGGAGGTGGGGTTATGCGTTTCCTCCTGGAGCTGCAGACTCTGCAGGCAAGACCCTCAAAGGAGAAAATGCAACAAAATCCACCTTGCAGCTGGAGAGGGTGGGGGTCCTTGCCTGACTGAAGACCCCTTTGGATGGGAGGAGAAGGAGAGACTTCTCTGACTGCCCTTAACCACAGAACTACATCTGCAGGAGTCTGAGTGGGAGTCACAAGCCCTGTGTGGGCTCTTGTAACTTATAAGATATAGTTTTATAAATTAAGCCCAAATTGGTAAGATTCCAAATGAGCAAGTGCAAATCTGGAATGGGAGAATGTACTTTAGATTGAGTCATCACTAGCATCTCCACAAATCCTAACACGTGCAGCTCACCATACACATGAAGAAACAAACCCTAGGAACAAAAGTCAGCGTGCATAATAAAGGGTAGGACAGAAGCTGCAGATGGCGCAGCCTTTTCACATTTGAAATATAAAGTATGTACTTATGCTACATAAGAAATAAAAGTGATTGTCGGAATATACTTAAGGAACAAAAGAACGTAAAAATTTACCAGTGATTTTTTCAAATAATCACAAATTTCTAAAAATGTAAAACATAATAATGGAAAGTGAAATTTCAATAAATGGATGAAAAGTACATTAGCTTCAGCTATAGAAAGAATCAGTGACTTAGATGATATATCGTAAGAAAACGCCAAGAAAGCAGAAGTTTTCCATCCTACCTTAATTTATGGCACTCTTCGTAGTTTAGTACTTTCTTTTTTCCCCACAGTGCCTCTGGATCCTAAGCACTACCATTTGTTTTTATTCAGTAGTTAGGCCCATACAATTTACTAGTAGTATTTTTGCATGGTATCTGACAGACATTGCTATTTCTCTCAAACATTTAAAATCCAGCGTCCCTGTGAGTTTTACCTAGCACTCTGAGACCAATAGTTTGGAAATTGCGGATGTCAAATGTAGAAACAAATACTGGAAAATGTTAAAGGTGAGTTAGAGACTTCATTTATCCAGAAGTAGTAAAGAAAAAACACCTTGCAAATGTCTTTTCCAGAATTGAAACCAAACCCTTAGATTCAGGAAGCACAACAAGTCACAAGCAGGATAAATAAAATGTATGTCTAGAGAGATTGTACCCAATTGCAGAACACAAGCCACCAAAGGCATTAAAGTAAGATTGACTGACAGCTGATTTCTCAAGAGCAGAAATAAATGCTCTTGCTCAAACTGAACCACAAATATTTTAAAATATTTTCTTCAGTTTCTTCTGTGTATATATTCTTAAATTGAGCTTCACATAATATTAGTTTTGTATTGTACTTTTTCAGTTAATACAACATGAATATTCACCATTTGACAAAGTTTGATTTTTAAAATAAATGATTAACATGTGCTTGACACTGTTCTAAGCACTTTCTGAATATCAGTTAATGTTAATTACCAATTCTATGAGATAGTTATTATTCCAGTTTTGTGTTTTCCCAAAATAATTTCCTCAAGAATCCTCAGTCAGTAAGCAGGGTCAGGATTTGAAACTAGGCAATCTGAGTCCAGATTCTGTTTTATTAACCCTTATACCACATTATGGTGAATTTTGGACCATCTTAATTCTAGAAAACATGAACTTTAATATCAGTGTAAGTCATCATTTGCATGTAGCTTAACTAAACAGTTCCTTAATTTACATGTTTAGTTTTTTGTTAATTTCAGACATGAATAATACTTGATAAATATCCTTTTGTCCATGTATGTCTGAGTGATTTGTCAAGATAGATTTTTAGGAGTTTCAGTTCAGTTCATTTGCTCAGTTGTGTCAGACTCTTTGCGACCCCATGGACTGCAGCACACCAAGCTTCCTTTCCCATCACCAACTCCCAGAGCCTGCTCAAACTCATGTCCCTTGAGTTGGTGATGCCATCTAACAATCACATCCTCTGTCGTCCCCTTCTTCTCCTGCCTTCAATCATTCCTAGCATCCAGGTCTTTTCCAATGAGTCCGTTCTTCGCATCAGGTGGCCAAAGTATTGGAACGTCAGCTTCAGCATCAGTCCTTCCAATGAATATTCAGGACTGATTTCCTTTAGGATTGACTGATTGGATCTCCTTGCCATCCAAGGGACTCTCAAGAGTCTTCTCCAACACCACAGTTCAAAAGCATCATTCTTCAGTGCTCAGCTTTCTTGATGATTCAACTCTCACATCTATACATGACTACTGGAAAAACCATAGCTTTGACTAGGTGGACCTTTGTTGGCGAAGTAATGCCTCTGCTTTTTAATATGCTGTCTTGGTTTGTCATAGCTTTTCTTCCAAGGAGCAAGTGTCTTTTAATTTAGGAGTTTAAAATGTTTAATGTTTAAAACCGATGAATGACCTAAAGGCACTGATAGAGCCAGTCTGCTTTCTGGTAGGATTTTATCTCTAACCCTGAGACCATACCCTCGATAGAACCTTGCCAACAGTGAACATAAGAACTTAATTTAGAGTTTAATAACTTCTGATTATAATTTGAGAACATTGAAAAGTACCTGTTTTACTATGATTGCAATTTCTTGATTTACAGATGATTTTGAACAGTTTCCACGTGTACTATAAGTCAGCTGTGTTCTTTCCTGTGATATTTGCTGAGTTTTCTCTTGGTGTTTTCATGTTTTTTTCTCCAAAGGCATTGGTCTATGTATCTTCCTGGGGCATAGCATGAGCAGTAATTTTGTATGATGTATTTGTATCATGTATTCTTCAAAAAGATTGGACTTTTTATTTTTTGGTTTTCTGGCTTTTTTTTTTTTACAATCAAATTGTGTATGTATCTTCTTCGTTTTTGTTCTTACATTATCAGTTATCACCTCAATGTTAGATACTCACCTGTATTGTTTTATAAATGCTTTCACATTTTATTTTACATTGAATTCTCTAAGCCATCTGGAATATTCTTTGCAGTATGTACTAATGTGAAGATCTATTTAGTTCTGTTTTCCAAATGTCTCAACATGCCAGGGGCTGCAGTTTCTTCCCAGTTTCCCTGTTCCTCTTTCCAAAGAGCTCTCCTTAGGAACAAACCTGCTTGCTGTCTTTCTATCCCATCTATCCACTCAGATGCCTCTTGTTAGCATCACCAGTGACTGTACATCATCGGGTTTGTTGGTCCATGTTTGGTCTCAGACAGGCTGGTCCATCATCCTGCATAGTCCTCCCCACAACATCCTACCTCACATGCAGCCCCTTCACTGTCTCTTTGCTTGGTCCTCCTCATGATCCTGAGTTTCACTGTTGACTTCACTCAGTCTCAGTGCCAGGACTCCTCCCTGCCCACCCCCATCATGGTGTTATCCAGGCACATGGCTTTGAATAAAATCTCTGTATTCTGACTCCCAGATTCACACCTGGAGCCTGGATCCTCTCCCCTGGACTCTCCTGTACGTACACCAGGTTTCCACACATGTCTGCCTGGGTGTGAATTCCAGAGCTTCTCTCCCAGAGCTGCTCTCTGTGGGGTTATCCCAGCGCTGCTGAGGTCCCCCTGTCTTAGGCCAGGTACTTCAGAGCCCCCGCTGACCCCTCTCTCCTGCTCACGCCTGACTTCCACTCCAGAAAATCATGTTAACTCTTCCTTCTCCAGCACCATCCTCACCATCTTCACTGTTTCTTGTTCTCCATTTCTTGAGTGGGTTATTGCACTAGCCTTCAACTGAATGTCCCATTTTCATTCTTGTGTCTTTTTTTCCTTGTCCAGTATACCAATATTTTTGCTCACAAAAAGAAAACATAGTATAGAGCCTACAATCAATAAAATACATTAGTAATTGTTTTAATATTGGTTGTAGGGAGAGCAGAAAAAGATGATAAGCCTGTCTGTAATCTTAAATAAGATAAGCCCTCTTGATAACCAAGGCATTAAAAAAACAAATACAAGATTAAAAACTGTAGACCCTAGAAACTACTCTTTGTTTCACTGATGTTTCTTTAGTCTCTTTTTAACAAAGCAATCACTTGAAAATGATAGATCACACCATGCCTCTGCTCTGTGCCTTTCAATGGCTTGCCATCTGACTTAGAGTAAAAGCTAAAATAATGACTTAAAAGACCTATATGGTCTCCACTACCTCTTGGGCCCCGTTTCGGCGACTCCCTTGCCTTTCTCTGCAGCTGCTCTTCTCCCCAAAAGGCTCTCCTCTGAGATATGCAGGTGGGTCACCCCTCACTCCCTCTCCTTCAAATCTTTGCTCAGTTTACCTTCCCCATGACCCTTCCTCATCATCCTGTTTGAAATTCCAGTCTTCTTCCACGTCATTGTCCCCCTTCTACATCCATCATGTCACCCTTGTCATCTAATACACTGTTGTATATATTAGAGTCTAAGTCTAATTCTAAGTGCATTTCATCCCTTTTGCTGATCCTTCTGTCATTTATTGAACCAGTATAATCTGACCTAATCATTCAGATTTGGTCAAACATCATTCACATCTGGTGAGGAAAATCTTCTTTATTATTATCCTTCTATAAAATTCTCTTGGTTTTTCTTAGTTTTTATTCCAGCTTAACTTTGAAAGTACTCTGTCATGTTCTAAAAGAAAAAAAAAATCAAGTAGAGTTTTTTTATTGGGATTTCACAATGTATGGACATTCATTTGGAAAGAATATCTTCACTCTTGATTTCCAGGAATATTGTATGGTTTTCTATTTATTCAGGCCTATTTTCTTTCTGTCATCCAAGTTTTGTAATTCTATACTTTCATAGTTCTCAACATATTTCATAGTTAAGTTATTTCTGTATATTTTAATGTGGTTTTTTCCTCCACTGTGTTCCTGTTGTTGAAATTGTTTGTGTTAGATATTTTCAGATCCTAAAATATTTTTACCTAATCCAGATCCAATTATTGTTCAGTTGCCTCGTTAGTTCCAGTAGATTTTCATTTTGTTCTCTTGGGTTTTCCAAGTAGATGCGGTGATAATCCCATCTCCTCTCTTCCTCATATTTCATCTCATGCTGTAATGGCTTGGCTAGACTGCAAAAGGGTGTTGAAGAATTACAGTAATAACTGGATTATTCTTGTTACTCCCTCCTAAGTCTGTGCTGGCTGTTGGTTCAAGATGAATCTGTTTTATTATGCTGAGGAAGTATCTTTCCCTGTTTTACACAAAGCTCCTTTGGAAAAATGGAACGAGTTGAGAAGTTTTTCTTCTGCTTGTGGTTTGCATCAGTGGAGTTAATATTATCTATTGATTTGATTAACAGGTTTCTCAATATTAAACCACAGAAATGGTTGTCCCAAGTGGCTTTAAAAACACACTATTGAATTCATTTTATTGATATTTAAAGAAGATTTTGCATCTGTATTCATAAGTGTCTCCAGCCTGTACTTTTCATTTCAGTGCTGTCTTTTGTCATTTGTTGGAGTCTGTATTACAGAGTTTTTATGAAATAACTTAGGAGGCAATTTATCTTGTTCCACACTTAGGAGAGACAGCAGTGTGTGTGTGTGTACATACATAGATATTTTTGTGGTGAGTATCTACTCAGAAATTTCACAGAATTTTTTCTTAAACACTGCTTGATCTCAGAAACGATTTTGAAAACTTACAGATTTTTTTCCCCATAGTTATTGGTGAATTCCAGTGTTCTGCTTTTAAAGGGAATCTTGATAACTTTTTGCTTTTCTAGCAAATAGTTTATTTGAACTGAATTTTCAAATTATAACTATGGAATTATACATGGTATTTGCTTATACTTAAAAAATCTGTTGTCGTGACCTGCTTTCATTTCTAGTTCTGCTTATTTTTATTTTCTCTATTTTTTCCATTGTCTTTCAAGAGGCTCTTCTAATGTTAATTTTTCTTTCTAATAGTAAAGCATTTAAGATTTGTACCCCATCATTTTGGTAAGTATTGAATTTAGTTTTTTGTCCCCCTACAGACTGGTTTCCATTTTAATTTATCTTTGATTTCTTATTCATTTAAGAGTAATTTTTAATTTCCTACTGATTACATTTTCATTCATTTAAATTTTTATTTTCTCTTCTTGGAGTGTGGTTGGAGAACATGACCATGTAATTTCTGTTACTGGGAATTTTTTGGTACCTTTTTTTGACCCAGTAGATGATGTTTCATAATGGTCCATGGTCACTTGAAAGTAAGGTGCTTCCCTACTTGTAGTGAGGAAAATTTTATTAATTAAGTGCTTTAAATTTAAAAAAGATATAAAAAGATATTCTCTATATCTTTTTACCTTGGGAGTCTATTTTATGTCTTACAATGTTGCGGTCTCCTGTGATAGATAGTACTTCTGCTATTTTTATTCATACTGCCAATAATTTATCTGTTTCACTTTATATTTTTTAAATTTGCATAACATTCATTAAAATACCTATTTATTTAGAAATATACTTATTTGCACTGTACTATTTGGCCTATATGAAGTTGAATTTTCCCCTGAGTGATAATAACACTTCTAGCTGTGCTTTCTGCATCTTTTTATGGAAATAAAGAAACTAGGCTCCAGCATTTACCAACTCTGGGGCCGTCTCTTTTCCGAGATTTATGAAGTGATGGACCAGGGGCACCTGAGTCTGCAGGAAAGTCACTGGCCTCCTGCCTGCCTCCTGTTGTTTCTTTCCGGATAACAGGGCTGTCTGAACCCATTGAGGGGACAGCCCGGCTGCCTTGGGTGGTTCTCACGTGGTCTTGTGGTCTTTCCATTTCCACTGTGTCCATCAGCACCCTCTCTGTTTTCTCATGCATGCTACTTCGCCTTACTACTTGTGGAGTTTTGTGCCCAGATTCCAGGAGTAAATGGAATACCTGTCTGTCCGCTTTCAGGGATTTGTTGTATTTTCATACTTTGGCCATTAATACGAAGAGCCAACTCATTGGAAAAGACTCTGATGCTGGAAAAAAATGAGGGCGGGAGGCAGCAGAGGATGACATGTTTGGGTGGCATCACCTACTCAATGGATGTGAGTTTGAGCAAACTCCAGGAGATGGTGAGGGACAGGGAAGCCTGGTGTGCTGCAGTCCATAGGGTCACAGAGTCAGACACGACTGAGTGACTGAACAGCAGCCTCCTTTCCCACCAGTATCATAATAAGCATTTTTGTGAATAGCTGATAAAGACCACATCACAAGTTGCTGGGCCCATAAACAAAACAGAACAAAAACCTGAAACCAGGATGGTCTACAGAGCTGTGGTCGGTCTGGTCAGCACCATATTTTAAGAACTTCCATCCGGTCAGAGTGTAACAGATTGCTCAGCTCGGAGACAGACACAATGGTGTTGGAACAGAGACCTATTATACAACAGAGTCTGTAATATGAAAAAAAAAATAACTCTGTATGTGTAAGTCTGTGAACTGAGAACTGGGTGGGAGGGAGAGAAGCATGGGAGGAGGTCAGATCAACACTGAACTTCTAGCACAAATTAGTAAGAATATTTGGCAGATTGCTGGAGCAAGAACAGCCTTTGAGAGGGAGTGATTATGGTTATATAGGAAAAGGGTTATTTTATTTTGTAGAGAAACACATAGGGAAGAAGTAAAATGAAGCTTTATGAAAAATAGATGAATCAAAGAGGAAGCTGTCTTAAAATGGTTAAGTCAAGGAGATAGGTATATTAGCATCAGTTTCATGCTACTCGGTGTTGTGAGGATGACGTGAGACAGCACGAAGGCCCTGCACACCTGCCTGCATCCTGGGGATGCTCAGCAGTTCTGCCTCTCCTCCCACAGTGACCTCTGGAATGGCTTGTGGGTCCCACAGTTCAGAAGGCTACTGCCTTTTTATCTCTCTAATTTTTATTTCTTGTTTATTTTGGCCACACTGTGCGGTGTGTGGAACTTCCCTGACCAGGGGGGCCAGGTATCAAACCCTTGCCCCATGCGGTGGAAGCGTGGAATCCTAACCACTGGACCACCAGGGAAGTCTACTGCTACCTTTTCAGCAGTGTCTCTAGGAAAGAAAGAAGAGGGTGGTGTGTTCATGTTGTTGCCAGGGGTATGTCTGGGTTAAGGCAGGTGCTTCTTTCTCTGAGAGGCCCCACTGAGACTGGGCCAAGGTGGCGGTACAGTGTATGTTAGGGTGATACAGGGTATATAATAAAGTGTATGTTAGGGTTCTGTATTATAATAGTTGTAATACGGTGTATATTATGGTGCCTGTATTATAATCACATTGGTGGACTCAGAGGTGAGGATTTGGAAGCAAGTCTCAAAGAGTAATCAGTTTGATCATAGCTGAATGATCTTTTTTTCTAAAAAGGGGCAATTTATCTTAGTACAGGCAGGTAGAGTGGTCTACTATTGAAATCAATGAATTTTCAAAATATTCCTAAAACAAAGTTATTTGCAGCTTCATTTTTCAGGTCAAGAATTTTCAGGAGTGGTAAAGTTCTGTTCATTTAGAGCATTGAATGGTTTGGTAATGTTTTCTCAGTTCTAAGCTGTGTGTCTGTGGACAGTCCAATTCACTGGGGCTGTTACGGGGTGATTCTTTATGTTTTATTCTGGTATCTCTGGTATTGATACATCGCTGCAGTCACAGCAGATGCATATGACGGTTGGAAAAAGTTAATGAAACTTATCATCCATTTGGTGATGTCTATAAAAGACCTCAAAATAATCACTGAGTTAGTAGTTTAACTTTTAGGGAAGCAGTCATTCGAAATCAGCAAAGACATGGACGAAGATGTGGGCAAAGGTAGTTATCACAGCACTTTTAGATTAGATACAATAAAATAAGCAAAGAGATCTTAGCAAACAGAATACGAATTATGATCTAGCCAGAGGAACACTGTATTACTAGGATACATCATGCTTTTTAGTAGTATTTAATAACGTGAGAAAATTCTCTCTGAAGTAAATTAAACCAGGATATCAAACATCTGAAACTATAACGTATATAGCTGAAGGGAAATATACCAACATTTTGCAAGTGGTTATCTCAGAGTCGTGAGATGACAGATTAATTTCATTTACTATGTGTACTCTTTCCTACAGATATTTAAAATGGAAATTTTTCTTATCTGAAAATACTAATACTAATGATGATGATGATGATAAAATGATTGAAGAGTGGTCCACTTGCCTTCCAAAGAGGATAGGCTCTGATCATCTTTGTTGCAGTGCTGGTAATGATGCTACTGTGGCAGTCAAATCAAAGTGAAGGACCTGGAGAAAGGGAGAGCTGGTTGGGTGTTCAAACTGGTTCTGAACATGGAGTACAACCTGTGTTAATACGGATCAGCATCCTATGATACAGGAAATGACTCTTCATCAGAAACAATGAATTTCCTCTCGTGCCTTTCAGCCCAGATAACACTGAAAATCCCACTCAGCAGGTGTGGGTTCATCATCCTCAACCATCCTTCTCAGGTCTGGCTTGACATTCCTTGAGGACCTCTCATTAGTAACTCTTTTCTCCACATTGGGGACATCTATGACCCTCCTTATTTAACTGGGGTCCAGAGAACTTCAGTGACCCACTTATAGATGTGTTGTGAGTTGCATTCTCTGGGTCAGCTGCCGCATAGGAAGAGATGCTCAGAGTTACTCTCCACCATCATTTCTATGCAGCTGCAGCGCAAATGGCCAACAGATGCTGACAGTTGGCTGGACATCCATCAGAACTGCATTTTTCCTACCCAAAATTCTAACTGCTGAAATGAAGGAGAGAAATAATAAGAAACTCCAAAACGAGGCAATTAAAATGATCAGGGGGATGAGTGGGTACTGGAGCAAAAGATAAATTTTTTTTTTTCAGAACGGAAAGACAACTGCTGAGAGAAGATGAATGTTTATCACATTATGAAAGGCAAATATAAGCCCACAGCTGATTCTGGGCACACACTGGAGGGTGTTACTTGAAATCTGAAGGACATGAGAGGAAGAGTGGAGTAGTTTTGGGTTGAGCGATGGAGAAGGAAGTCAAAAGAGAGGTGTTTTACACACGTTATCTCAAATAACGAGCAGGCTGAGCACTTTGTCCTACTCCTTGCTCTGCCACCAGCTATTCCCATGTTCTTCCCTTTTAAGGATTCAGATTTCTTTCTCTTATTGAAGTATAGTTGCTGTGCAATAATGTATGTTGCAGGGGTACGATATAGTGATTCACAATTTTTAAAGGTTATACTCCATTTATAATTGTAAAGTGAAAGTGAAGTGAAATCGCTCAGTCGTGTCCGACTCTTTGCTACCCCATGGACTGTAGCCTACCAGGCTTCTCCATCTATGGGATTTTCCAGGCAAGAGTACCAGAGTGGGTTGCCATTTCCTTCTCCAGGGGATCTTCCTGACCCAGGGATCGAACCCAGCCTCCCACATTGCAGGCAGACGCTTTACTATTGGCTCTATTCCCTATGTTGTGCAGTGTCTCCTTGTGGCTTATTTTATACATAATACTTTGTACCTCTTCCCTATCCTTATCTTGTCCCTCCCCACTTCCCTCTCCCCAGTGGTAACCACATTGCTTCTCTATATCTGAGTCTGCTTCTTTTTTGTTATGTTTCTTTGCTTGTTGTATTTTTAAGATTCCACATAAAAGTGATGTCAGGCAGTATTTTTTTTCTCTGTCTGACTTGTTTCACTTTTTAGCATAATGCCCTCCAAGTCCATCCATGTTGCTGCAAATGGCAAAAATTTTATTCTTTTTTATGCCTGAGTGGTATTCCAATGTGTGTGTGTGTGTGTGTGTGTGTGTGTGTGTGTGTGTGTTTGTATATCACATCATCTTTATTCATTCCTCTGTTGAAGAACACAGGTTGCTTCCATATCCTGGCAATTGTAAATAGTGCTGTTATAAACATTGGAGTGTGTGTAGAATCATGAATAGAATTAGCTGTGCTTGAGAATACTTCATGATTCAAAAAGATATGGTACAAAAATATGTAAAAGTACATATTTATTTTGCAATAAAAATGTAAATATTCTGTTATTAATAATAATAAATAATAATGCCTCAAAATACTATACCGATTCAAAATGTAAGAAGGTTTGGGGAGCGTTGGTAAATATTTGAGGTTACCTTGACATAATAATTAAAGGAAAGTTGGTGGTTCCTAACAAGACACGGAATTACGGATGCAGAGGCGTCCTCTCCCTAGTCAGTCCCTGAACAGTGACAGACAGCCGGAGCCCAGGTTTGAATCACTGTGTATGTGCACACTGGCTTTGGTCGGGGAGAAGATGCCACCAGGTATGGTGTTGGAAAGATAACACGGGAAAATAATCTGAAATTCTGCTTACTCTTTTTACACCATGTCTGTGCCAGACAGTGACTCCCACAGCATAGTCACAGTAAATGTGATACCTGGCACAGGGTTCTTGGTTAAAATCCGTGAGGACGCAAAGCCTTGTACTTGCAGGGCATTACACTAACCCCTGCGCTTTCCTGGTGGCTCCGATGGTAGAGAATCTGCCTACAGTGCAGAAGACTTGGGTTTGATCCCTGAGTCAGGAAGATCCCCTGGGGAAGGGGATGGTAACCCACTCCAGTATTCTTGCCTGGAGAATCCCATGGACAGAGGAGCCTGGTGGGCTACAGTCCATGGGGTCGCAAAGAGTTGGACATGACTGATCGACTAAGTAGAGTATACACAGTAACCCCAATCCATCCCCAAGGATATGAGTCATAATCTGAGGAGTATCTACCCTAAATGCTGCTGCTCCCTGGGGCCAGAGATGTGGTCCCACCATGGCAGATGGCCTGTACTCTTCTGAGTCACCGACTGTTTTCCTGGTTCCCAGGATCTGCCTCCTCATCCCTTCAAGGCTGAAGGCTAGAATATGACCTTCCCAAGGAAGATTTGCCTGGCAGTATGGTCATCCCTCAGAGGGAAATGAGCTTAAAAAATACCTGAGAAGTGTTACTATTTCAAAAGAAATTTAAAATACCAGACTATAAATTTCATTAGAGGCATAAATAGTAGAATGGCTGAACTACAAAAATTAAAAGTAAGTTTGATAAAAAGATTAGCAGTTTAAATCAGGAATAAGAAAACATAAATAAGAATATTAAATATAAAAATGTCAAATTTTAAAGAAACAGTGAATGAATAAGCAGCAGAGAGAAAATTGAGGAACCAGTGAGGTCTTTGGAAGATATGTGAGCAAACTGTCAGTGTCAGAAATGGAAAGCACCCTGAGGGATGGGAGGGGGTTCAGGATGGGAGACACAGGTACACCCATGGCTGATTCATGGCAATGTATGGCAGAAGCCACTCCAATACTGTAAAGTAATGAGCCCCCAATTAAAGTAAATACATTAATAATAATAAAAAAATGAAAGGAAAATAATGGAATATACATGGCTGAGAAATATGAAGGCTAGAGACAGACATAGTAATACCTGAGAATCAGGTCTCAGAAAGAAAACACTTTTAATGGAGATGAGAAAATATTTCAAATAATACATTTCTCAAAATTAAAAAAAATTACAGATGGATCGTGTTCAAGGAACGTCAAAGGGGAACAGATGGAAAAGTCCGCCCCTGGAAACAATAAAATGTAGAGGCATTGGAGCTCCAAAAGTTGACAGATCAAGAATAAGAATCAAATTAGCAATAGATTTTTCAAAAATAACCCTTGATGCAAGATGACAAGCATTTAAAACCTAGAAGCATATATACAGTTACATTTTCCCTTGAATATGAGAGTGTGATAAAATTATTATTCCAGTTATAAAATTTCAGAAACTTTATGAGAAACTCACAATCAGTTTAAAATAGACTTTATAAACTACTCAAAAGGCAAGAGAAATCTAGCAGTTGTCACAATAGCTATATGAAATGAAGGTTATTAAATGTATTGTTAAGGTTTTTATTGTAACCTTAAATAGCAAAGACACAATAGAAAAGAAATTAAAAGTCTAGAGCTGTACTAATATGATAGCCACTAGCTATTTGAAATGTGAACATTTTGAATTAAAATTGTATAAAGTACACACAAGATTTCAAAAACTTGCTATTAAAGAATGCAAAATATTAATATTTATATCAATTTCAGTTTTAAATGATCTGTTGAACATATGCGCTAAGTTAAAACATATCATTAAAATGAATTCATCTGTTTCTTTTTACTTTTATGTGTCCACTAAAAATATAAAATTTTGAATATGGTTTAAATTGTATTTTAATTGGAGGGGCACTGGTATAGTTTATACCAACATGATGGGAACTGGAGAAAATGGAAACTGAAGTTCTAGACTCACCAGGTCTATTTTTGCAGGTCTCAAAAAGAAGTCAGAATAAAAGATACACAGAAAGGGTTAAAAAATAGTAAATTATGATATAAACAAAATCAAGAGTATAAATGGATAGAAATAAATTTCATATTTGAAGACAAACATTGATTAATTGGATTAAAAATTTCAGATGTGGACTCTGTAGAAAAGATACACTCAGAACACAAAGATGTGGAAAGTTAGAAGTGAAAAGATGGAAAATAGACATAAGAAATATTAAGTAAACTAAGTTTGCATGCCTATATAATATCAGATGAAATTGTGTTTAAGGTGAAAAAAAACAGTAGTAGTGGGACAGTGTATAATGATATATGATTCAGTTTTCTTAGACAATGTAGCAATTTTAGGAATGTATAAATTTAATGGAAGAGTTTCAAGATAGATGAAGAAAAAAACTGAAAACTATAAGGAAAATCTACCATCGCGGTGGGAGATATCAATACATGTCTTGATCATTGACAGAAAAAGCACCTAGGTTAAAGAAAATAAAGCAGTACAACTAGGAAGCCTGAGTTAATGGTCCCTTATGGAGTTCCATACTCAGTAATTGAGAAGAAAATTTTTTTCTGCAGCATGCATGAAATAAAAAAGAGTCATGCATATTTCATCATAACAAAATCTCAATAATATCTCAACAGCAGGTATCATACAGACCATATTCATTCACTACAGCACCATTAATATAGAAGTTAATAACAAAGAGATAAATATAGAAGTTAAAAACATGCTGATAAATACATCATGGATTATGAAAGAAATTACTATAAAAATTTTAAAATATTACAGAGCTGGCAGTAACAATGCTCCATATTGAAACTTGTAGGATTTGCAAAAGTGGTATTTCTAAAATGTTATAGTCTGAAGTATTTATAATAGAAAGGAGTAAATTCTTAAATAATGAGCAGATTTTCTAGCTTAGAAATTAGAAAAAGTGATATAATCAACCTAAAGAAAAAGAGATAATAAATATAAAGGTAGAAGCAAATGGAATAAAAATATTTTATAATTGAGATCTACGATAAAAAGTTATTCTTTGGAATAAAAATACTGTTAGAATATATAAACTTTTGAGAAAGCTCTAATCAGGAGAGAAATACGTATTACTATGAATAAGGAGGACATAACTATACATAAAATGGAGATTTAAAAGATAAGAAAATCTTAATAATATGCTGGAATTTTAAAAAACTTAGAAAAAATAGACAATACTGAGTTTATTCCAAAGAGATTGCTTAATATCCTTGTAACTAGTAAAGAAATTAAGCTAAGAATCTTTCTAAAAAGAAAATAGTATGCCTATATGATTTTGTAGACAAATTCTTCCAAGGATAGAAATCATTCAAACTTTACATAAACTTTTCAAAGAAGCACAAAATAAATGAAACACTTGGCAACTTTTTTTCACGATATAGCATCATTCTGTTACTAAAACTATGAAGAAAACTATAGATTCATCTTCTCTTTAAGATAGAAACAAAATTCCTAAAAAAAAAATTAGTAAATTAAATCCTACAATGTACTATAAAAGAATCATACTATCCCATGATCACATTAGGTTTATCCCAGGTATTTAATAACTATGTATTAGAAAATTCAAAATGTAATTTACATTAATGGATAAAAAGACAAAAAGCTGCATGAGCATCTCAATAGATACATAAAAAGTAATGTACAATTCAATACTTATTGCTAATTAAGAAAAACATACAATTAGGAAATTGAGAGTATTTAAGAATTCCAAAACCTGATTAAAGAGTTTATTAGTCATATGTCTCTGGAGAAATGGTATAATAAAATATACATAGGGAAAATATTTATTGTAAGTAATTTGTTCATGAGACTAGAGGCTGAAAAGTCCGGAATCTGCAGGGCGGGCTGGCAGACTGGAGAGCCAGGAAGCCTGATGTCAGGCAAATCTTATGGCAGTGTGCTGGAGAATTCTTTCTTGCTCTTGGGATGCTGGTCGTCTTGATGTTTTCAGGCCTTCACCTGATTGGATGAGGCCTGCCCACATATGCAGAGCAATCTGCTTTACTTAGAGTCCTGATTAAAATTTTAATCTCATCTGAAACACTCTCACAGTAAAATCCAGAATAATGTTTGACCAAATACCAGGGCACACTTTATCCAGGACAAGGTGACACATAGAATTAAGCATCACAAAGAAGAAATAAGATGTAAAACAAACAAGCAAGCAAGCATCATGGCAGATGAAAAATGTTAGAAGTATTTGGCTTAAAATTTACATGAGATGAAGAAACTTTGAACACATATGTTCAAAGTTGACAATTCTCACCAGTACTGTGGAACAAACATAAATAAGTTAGAGGCATACAAATTAAAACTGAGGAAACAGTGTCACTACTTTCAGATAATATAATCATTCATATGGAAAAACCCAGTAAATCAGGCCAATTATTATAAATGTGGGGAGGGGATTAAAAATTTCAGTTCAGTCACTCAGTCGTATCCAACTCTTTGCAACCCCATGGACTGCAGCATGCCAGGTTCCCTGTCCTTCACCAGCTCCTAGAAATTGCTCAAACTCGTGACATCAGGTTGGTGATGCCATCCAACCATCTCATCCTCTGTCGTCCTCTTCTCCTCCTGCCTTCAATCTGTCCCAGCATCAGGGTCTTTTCCAATGAGTCAGTTCTTTGCATCAGTTCAGTTCAAGTTCAATTCAGTTGCTCAGTCGCGTCTAGTTCTTTGTGACCCCATGGACCACAGCATGCCAGGCCTCCCTGTCCATCACCAACTCCTGGAGTTTGCCCAAACTCATGTCCACTGAGTCGGTGATGCCATCCAACCATCTCATCCTCTGTTGTCCCCTTCTCCTCCTGCCCTCAATCTTTCCCAGCATTAAGGTCTTTTCAAATGAGCCTTCTCTTCGCATCAGCTAGCCAAAGTATTGGAGTTTCAGCTTCAACATCAGTCCTTCCAATGAACACTTAGGACTGATTTCCTTTAGGATGGACTGGTTGGATCTCCTTGCAGTCCAAGGGACTCTCAAGAGTCTTCTCCAACACCACAGTTCAAAAGCATCAATTCTTCAGCGCCCAGCTTTCTTCACCGTCCAACTCTCACATCCATACATGACTACTGGAAAAACCATAGCCTTGACTAGACGGACATTTGTTGGCAAAGTAATGTCTCTGCTTTTTAATATGCTATCTAGATTGGTCATAACTTTTCTTCCAAGGAGTAAGCGTCTTTTAATTTCATGGCTGCAGTCACCATCAGCAGTGATTTTGGAGCCCCTCCAAAATAAAGTCAGCCACTGTTTCCACTGATTCCCCATCTATTTGCCATGAAGTGATGGGACCAGATGCCATGATCTTACTTTTCTGAATGTTGAGCTTTAAGCCAACTTTTTCACTCTCCTCTTTCACTTTCATCAAGAGGCTCTTTAGTTCTTCTTCACTTTCTGCCATAAAGGTGGTGTCATCTACATATCTGAAGTTACTGATATTTCTCCTAGAAATCTTGATTCCAGCTTGTGCTTCATCCAGCCCAGCATGTCTCATGATACACTCTGAATATGAGTTAAATAAGCAGGGTGACAGTACACAGCCTTGATGTAGTCCTTTCCTGATTTGAAACCAGTCTGTTGTTCCATATCCAGTTCTAACTGTTGTTTCCTGACCTACGTACAGATTTCTCAAGAGGCAGATCAGATGGTCTGGTATTCCCATCTGTTTCAGAATTTTCCACAGTTTATTGTGATCCACACAATCAAAGGCTTTGGCATAGTCAATAAAGCAGAAATAGATGTTTTTCTGGAATTCTTTTGCTTTTTTGATGATCCAGCAGATATTGGCAATTTGATCTCTGGTTCCTCTGCCTTTTCTAAATCCAGGTTGAACATTTGGAAATGCACTGTTCACGTATTGCTGAAGCCTGGCTTGGAGAATTTTGAGCATTACTTTACTAGTGTGTGAGATGAATGCAATTGTGCAGTAGTTTGAGCATTCTTTAGCATTGCCTTTCTTTGGGATTGGAATGAAAACTAACCTTTTCCAGTCCTGTGGCCACTGCTGAATTTTCCAAATTTGCTGGCGTATTGAGTGCGGCACTTTCACAGCATCATCTTTCAGGATTTGAAATAGCTCAACTGGAATTCCATCACCTCCACCTGCGTTGTTCGTAGTGATGCTTCCTAAGGCCCACTTGGCTTAACACTCCAGGATATCTAGCTCTAGGTGAGTGATCACACCATTGTGATTATCTGGGTGTTTGCATCAGGTGGCCAAAATATTGGAGCTTCAGCTTCAGCATGAGTCCTTCCCAATGAATATTCAGGACTGATTTCCTTGCAGTCCAGGGGACTCTCAAGAGTCTTCTCCAATACCACAGTTCAAAAGCATAAATTCTTTGGTGCTAGTCTTCTTTATGGTCCAATTCTCACATCCATACATGACTACTGGAAAAACCATAGCTTTGACTGGACGGACCTTTGTCTCTGCTTTTTAACTTGCTGTCTAGGTTTGTCATAACTTTTCTTCCAAGGAGCAAGCATCTTTTAATTACATGACTTCAGTCAACATCTGCAGTGATTTTGGAGCCCCCCCAAATAAAGTCTGTCACTGTTTCCATTGATTTCCCATCCATTTGCCATGAAGTGTTGGGACCAGATGCTATGATCTTCATTTTTTGAATGCTGAGTATTTTGAATGTTGAGTTAGCTGGATATAAAGATAAAATACAGAAAGCCAGTCATCTTTTTGCACACCAGTGGCTAAAAAGTAGAAAACATAATTTAAAAGAAGAATCAATTTACCATAGTATCAGAGAATACCAAATACCTATAAATAAATATATCAAAATATATGCATGCTCTCTAAGGGATAAAAACCATAAATTTTATCTAGAAATATTAAAAAAGACTTAAATAATTGGGAAAATACACCATGTCCATGGATAATAAGGTAATGTCACATAAATGTCAATTCTCCACAAACTCACCTAGAAATTCAACACAATTAAATGTCAGCATGGTATTTAATGGATCTTGATAAGGTTTTTCTAAAAATCTGTTTGTTTGCATAAAGAATATAATTGAAAGAGATTAACCATAATGAAAAACTTGTCCTACATAATATCAAGATTAGTTAGAAAAGTATAGTAATTAAAACAGTAGTATTGGCACACTGATAGGCTGACCAATGGAATAGACCCATGCATGTATGGAAATTTGATGTGAGACATATGTCATGACAAATCAGTTCAAACATTTAAAATTAAAATACTTGGTAAGAAAAATATAAAAATTAGATCCCTACCTCACATGGTAAAAAAAACAAACAAACAAAAAAAAAACCTCAGAGTGATAAATAGCTTGATACAAAAAGATGAAACTGTAGAAAACATGGCTTAGTATGTTTGACCATAGGCTATTCTTTTTTTAAACATAGAAAACTTTTCTATGAAGACGTTGTTAAACTGACGGGGTGATTCTACCCCTCGATCTATACCTGAGCAAAGCTCTCACGTGTGCACAACAGTGGAAATGGTCCAAGGGTTTAGACAGCACCGTTCACAACATACCACCTGAAAACAGGCACCCGTTGTCAGGGGAAGGGCTCCACTGCGGTTTATCCACACAGTGGGGTTGAATACAACAGTCAAATGAATGTGGTGGAGGGCATGCATGAATTGTACCAATGTAATATCAACTGGAAAAAGTAAATTACAAATTGTAGCACATGATCTATAGTCATATACAGAAAAGAAAGCAAGGAAATGATTGGTTTCCTTGGACAGTGAGAAGGGATGGGGCTGAAGAGTGGCTATGGATGGATTCTTATAAAGGTCCTAACTTGTTTGGACTCTGGGTTCATGTGTGTTTCCTATATTATTAAACATGAACATCTTATGTGATTGCTCAGTCATAATTTAGTCCTCCTTCTTAGCTCTACTGCAGTCAACACTGCTGCAGACATGGTATATTTTTGGTTAGCGGAAGCTGTATTTGTTATCTATTCCTCATTACAAACTCCCCCCCAAATCTGGGCTTAAACCAAAAATAGTTCTGGTTCCTCTCAGTTTCTGTGGGTCAGGAACACGGACAGGTTACAGTGAGGATGCTTGTGTCTGCTCCATGGTGCCTGGGGTCTCAGCTGCAAGACCCCAAATTGATCTCTATCCACAGCATTAAGGACCATTGTTATTGCTGTGGTCTGTTTGTCAGGGTGTTTATCTGAGTTACTTCTTACTCCACAAGAAGGAAGGCAGGTTTCAGTAAATAAAGGGTTCATTTAGATCTAAGAGTAAAAAAGTAATGGTGAATAGATGGGCCCTTACTTTCAGTGGTTGTGAGGTTATAGCTCCCAGTTCTCAAATTGTCTTTCTGTCCACATAAAGTAGCTAAACCAACGATCCCAACTCTGTAGTTTGTTATCGTGAGTGCAGAGGCTGAGGAGAAAAGTACAGTGTGTAGAAAGCTAGAAAATGTGATTCTTTTTATTGTTTGCTTGAAGGCTCATGGGACAGTCACATAAATAGAACTTACTGTGGCTACTGGGATGTACGGCTATTATCTTGGTGTAAAGTATCCCTATGTTCCTTCTGGCATCAGCTAACACTGGATGAGTTGGTGGTGGTGAACTTCACCTTGAATGCTGACTTCAACTTCTTTATAAACCCAGTTGCCAAGCCCTTGGCATGCGCCTGACAATTCATGATCTTCCCAGATTGATCTGCTTTCAACTTACTGATTGGAAGCCAGACTTTCGAAAGCTCCCATACCCTCAATCCCAGGATCATTACTGAAGATAATGACAAATGATAATGTTTCAGTGTTAATGAGGGAGTAAATAGCATATTAATGACGTTTGCAGATGGATATAAATTAGGAGAATTTGTTAACACCAATGAGGTCAGAAAGAAATCACTAAAAGTTATAAAGAAGTGGAAATAAACAAAAGGAAAAAAAACAAAAATGGAAATAAACCGAGATTTGACAGATGTAATGCATATTGTTGTAGTAAACAAAGAGCTAATTTAAAAGAACCAACTGCGTACTGTCCTGGACGCCTAAAGTCAGAAGGGAACAGTAGTCTCTCCAAGGGGAGTTTATCCATGGCTTGAAAATTAATTCTAAGGACTTTATGCCACAGACTTCCAGGTATATTCTTAGATCTGTGACCAGTTTTTTGCTTGTAAATGTTTAACAAATGGACTTCTGACCCCCCAAAAAAAGTGTGTACACCCACACATAATTATTATCAAACAGCAAATAGATGGGAAAAAAGGAAACAGTGACAGATTTTATGTTCTTGGGTTCCAAAATCACTGTAGATGGTGACTGTAGCCATGAAATTAAAAGACACTTGCTCCTTGGAAGAAAAGCTATGACAAACCTAGATAGCATATTAAAAAGCAGAGACATCACTTTACCAACAAAGGTCCATGTAGTCAAAGCTGTGGTTTTTCTAGTAGTCATGTATGGATGTGAGAGTTGGACCATAAAGAGGGCTGAACACCAAAGAACTGATGCTCTCAAACTGTGGTGCTGGAGAAGACTCTTGAGAGTCTCTTGGACAGCAAGGGGAGCAAACCAGTCAATTTGGTAGGACATCAACCCTGAATATTCATTGGAAGGACTGATGCTGAAGCTAAAGCTCGAATACTTTGGCCACCTGATGTAAAGAGCCGACTCATTGGAAGAGACCCGGAAGCTGGAAAAGAGTGGGGGCGGGAGAAGAGGGTGACAGAGGATGAGATGGTTGGACGGCATCACCAATTCAATGGACATGAACTTGGGCAGACTCCGGGAGATGGTGAGGGACAGGGAAGCCTGGCATGCTGCGGTTTGTGGGGTCACAAACAGTCAGACACGACTGAGTGACTGAACAACGAATGACATAAAGGGTGTCTCACTAGTCACAGATAAAGAGTATAAAACACTCTGGATTGTAAATTCAGTACAGACAGTCCATCCCCGGGGAGTACCAAACTCATTTATCCATAACCCACCTATGATGAACAAAGATGGTTGCAACGTGGACGTCAGTTGCTATTTGCACTTACATTGGATGCAGTGAAAGTGAAACTGTGGAGGTGTGGGTCAGAACTTCTTTTGGTTGCCAGTGGCTTAAGCAACTTCTTTGCTGAATCAGCTAAGAGCTTTTGAACACTCAAAGACTCTTTCCTCAGTTACTTGTTTTATTCAATGCAATGGCTACGGACTGTCAGGCTGCTAAATTTAATCTCTGTTATTAACTTTTTCTCCATTACTTTTTAGGTCTAGACAATCAACAAAGCAACTAATCAAAATCAGGCTTGTTTTGTACTGTTAGCTGATTTTCACGAACACTCTCGCCTGGACAGTTTTCAAGCTACCCGCTTGATATCACTGAGTGCAGTCTTGGAAGAGACGCATGAAGCCTACCTCATGCAATATTTTAATTGTATGGAGATGACAGACATAAGTAACTTTAAGAGCATAGATATCAGAAAGAAGAATGTGGGGTTTAGGGGTGGCATTTAGAGCATAGGCTGCAGCAGACCTGGTGAGAGGCAGAGGCCTGCATAGACAGGCCTTGTCCCTGCGGGAGGTATGGGTACTTCTTGATACCCTCCGGCCTTCTCCTCCTCACTCCTACGTGCCTCGCTTCTGCTTCTTTCAGTGTCTGCCAGGCTTGTCTCATGGCCCCATCAGACCCTCTTGTGTCAGCATCCCTACAGCTCTGGTCTGTGAGTCCGTCTCCCCCATACACGGGGTCCTTTCCAAGTATGTCTACAGACACAAGTGTGAACTACATACACACTTGACACAGAGCTCGGGCTTTACACATGTTTTTCTAGCTGAGACTACACCTGGGACAAGATTCGCTCGCCAGCAGAACTAAATTCATCTCACCTGACACTGATTGTGCCTTCATATATGCCTTTAATACTTTATATGCGCTCTAATGGAATAGCTAATCAACATTTTTGGTTGATGTATTTCTTCCTGCTGTGGTTCCTCTGTGCCCTTCCTCCACGCCCCCCACACCACTCCCGCTGCTGGCAGCAGAGAAGCAGGCTGTGAAGTCACTGCTGGCGGAGTCTGTGGTTCCTTGGTGTCTGCCCTGCCATCCCGCCCTCCCCCGCCTCAGGCAGTCCGCCCCAAGTCGCCTGCTTGTTGGTGCAGTGGACACATGTGAAGTGAATTCCCAAGGGTGGGTTTGAGAGGTTTCCTTGATGTCTCTTGGGAGACAGGACTCAGTTTGAAATTGTAGTCACGTGCAAGAGTGGGTGGTCATTCAATTAAAACACATACGCCCCGATGTTCACTGCAGCACTGTTTATAATAGCCAGGACATGGAAGCAACCTGTGTCCATCAACAGAGGAATGGGTAAAGAAGATGTGGTATAAATGTACAGTGGAATATTGCTCTACAATAGAAAAAAATGAAATAATGCCATTTGCAGCAACATTGACCTAGAGATTGTCATACTGAGTGAAGTCAGAGAAAGACAAATGCCTTATGATATCATTATATGTGGAGTCTAAAGTGTGACACAAATGAAGTTATCTTCAAAACACTCACAGACATAGAGAACAAACTTACAGTTACCAAAGGGGAAATGGGGGGATAAATTAGGACTTTGGGATTAGTAGATGCACACTGAAGGACCTACTGTATAGCACAGGAAAATATATTCCATATCTTGTAATAACCTATAATGGGAGAGAATCTGAAAAAGAATACATATATATGTATATATATATATGAATAAATCACTTTGCTGTGTACTTGAAACTAACACAACTTTGCATATTAACTATACTTCAATAAAAAGAAAATTGCTGGAAAGCTGTTTTAGGAACTGGAGATACAGGGGAAGAAGAAGCAACTGGTTCTCAAGGAGCTCAAGGTCAAGAAGAC